>PVJH01003797.1:0-135784 GCA_004026705.1 Nesogale talazaci | reverse complement strand
CTTCCATGTGGGCTTTGTTGCTTCTGAGCTAGATGGCTGCTTGTTTACTTTCAAGCCTTTAAGTCCCCAGATGCTCCATCTTTTGATAGCCGGGCACCATCAGCTTCTTCACCACCTTTGCTTATGCACACATCTGTCTTCAGTGATCATGTCGGAAAGGTGAGCATTTTGGAATGCCAATTCCATAGAACAAAGTGTTGCTGCTGGTGGTTTTGAACAGCTGTCCTTGCAGATCACAGCCCAACATGTAACCACTCGGCCACCAGGGTTCCTGACCTTCTTTATGAGCTCTGTAGAGTCAGTTCCACAGCTAACAACTGGGTCCTGGTAGATGGTGCTGCTTTTGTAGCGACTTTTCATCATTATCTTTCCATAGATGTAGTTCATTTGATACCTTTCCATTCCTTCTGAAGAAATCTTTGGATATAGTTGCTCTTCTTCCTATTGACAAAACATAGCTTACAAGTGGTTGATCTTGTAAAATTCTATATGGGATCTCCATTTTGCTTTCTATCAAGCAAAGACACTTTCTAAATACTGTTCTTTTCCCTTTGTTTTAAATGTTGCATTCCAATGGACAATAATTAGTACTCCATCTAGATTATATGCCTGATTAAATTTAGACAGAAGATTTTGGTAAAATTCTTCAGTTTCTTTATAACCAGCTTTAGTGTTTGGTGCATACATTTGAATACTAATTATATTAACTGGATTTCTTTGTATGGAGATATTTATTCTCACAGACCATCATCATCATTTTCAAAGTGTTTTCTTTCTATTTGAACCCTTGGTATTAGCTCCTCATTTATCCCCTTTTGAACCCTAGATAATTTATAAATTGTTATTCTTTTTCATGTTCTACACTGGCCGATGTCCCTTCACCCAATTTTCTGTTGTCTATCCCCCAGAGAGGGGGTTATGTATTGATCATTGTGATCAGTTTCCCCTATCTCTCCCCACCTTCCCCTCATTCTCCTGAGAGGATTACTACTCCCATTATTGATCTTGAGGAGTTTTTACTTTCAGATATATCTTGAAATGTTCTTTTTAAGTATGAAATCACTATGTGATTTAGTCTCATCATCTTTTTGGCTCTTTTATTATTTTTTAATTTTTTAAAAAAATTACCATAATGCTAAACTTAATTCTAACCCTGGCTCTTATTTTTTAGTTTAGATGCTATAGTTTACTGAGTCTGATGTCTTTTTTCAGGGAATGGATTCTCTTAATAACATGTCCACAGTATGTGAGATACAGTCTTGCCATATGTATTTCTAAGGAGCATTCTGGTTAGACGTTTTCCAACACAGATTTGTTTATTCATATCGTAACCCACAGAACTTTTTATATTTTCCTCAATACCATATTTCCAATGTATCACCTTTCCTAAAGAATTTGAAGAAAAAAATGAGTTTGAAGATATAACATGTATTTCTTTAAAACCTTTTTGAAGTTACTATATAAACACACAGATATATATATATATATATATATATATATATCTTAAAGGAGTCCTGGTGGCATTTAGACCTCAAAATGACATTGTTGCTCGTTAACATTTTAAATAGGTGTTGTGCAGCAGGTGTTCCAAATGCAATACCGTGTTTGATTTTTTTTTGACTGCTGCTTCCATTAGGATTGATTGTGGATTCAAGCAAATTGGAATTCTTGGTACTTTAATTTTTTCTGTGTTTATCATTGATTCAATCATGGTGACTTGGTTTCCTTTACACTGAAATATAATCCACAATGTATATACACACATATACATACATATATATTACTCTCAGAGTTGATTTTGACTCATAATGACCTGCTGGGCAAAGCAGAACTACCCCTTTGATTTTCTGAGGATGTAAATCTTTTTATTTTTCAGGTCTTTTTATTTTTATTATTTTTTTGGGGGGGGGCATCACTGTCCTCTGGTGGTCATGGGAGCTACCCAGCCTTGCTCCTGGAGAGCCACTGCTGGATTTGAGCTGCCAAACCAGTGGGCCGCAGTCCCGCACCCAACCACTATGCCACCGGAACTCAGGCCCTCATGTCTTTTTAAAAATCATTTTATTAGGGCCTCATACAGCTATTATCACAATCCACACATGCAGAGAATATAAATCTTTATAGAAGCACAAAGCTTCATCTTTCTCCTCAAAGCAGCTGTTGGGTTGGACTGCTGATCTTTTGGTTAGCAGCTGAATGTGTGGTCCACTATGCCACCAGAAATCTTTTCAGATAAATATGTGTGTGTGTGTGTGTGTTTTTATATAGTGACTTCAAAATGCTTTTTTTCAAAATGCATTTTCTTTTTCAAATTCTTCAAAGCCTCCTCATAAACGACAAAATCTACAGTAATTGTAATTTAGTGGGAATGTTTTATCTTAGCTTATGACATTTGAACTCTTCTGGCATGATGTTGCATGACATATCTGTTACTTGTGACTTGTGACTTATGTTCCCTTTTTGTTAATCTCAAAGAATCACCACTTTCCCCTCTTTTCAACAAAAGGCATTCCTTGTGCATTGTATTTTTTCATTTCAATTCTGAGTAGTGAATTTAAAAAGTCATTCTTAGAATCTAAAAAGTATCCTGTTTTCCTGAATGAAGGATTAACATTTACACACTTTCAGCATTTGAAAGGCAATAATTGAATTCCATATGTCTAATTGAAAGAAGGATTTTTTTTTAAAAAAAGCAAAGGAGGTGAATTTTTGACCTTTTAAAGCAATGAAGTTCATGAACCACTTTACTTTCCCAAGAACTTTTCTGTTCCTTCTTTTGTTCATTGTGTACCCGACTCTTCTTCCTTAAATATTAACTTAGATGTCATCGGGGCTGAGCCCCGGTGGCGTAGTGGTTGTGCGCGGGACTGCGGCCCACTGGGATGGAGGTTGGATTTCAGCTCCACAGAGCAAAGGCTGGGCCTCCTACTCCCACCACCTGAGGGCAGTGATGCCCCCCCCCCCAAAAAAAAAGCAAAAACTTAGATGTCATCTTCTCAGGCAGTGGCTTCATTCAATTACTACATTCTCAGTGTCTAAAAATTATCATGACTATTGACTTGCATATTTTTAAACTGTCTCTCCCCTTCCTTCCCGCCACACTGTAAATTCCATAAAAGTGAAGAGTGCAGTGTGAAGAGTGAAAAGTTTCTACCTTGTTATTCATTATAATGCTGCACACAGAAAAGTATAATCAGCACTCAGAAGGTATTTATTCAATATTTGGGCAAAGACTGTATAGACTAAACTTGTTATAAGTTAATGAAGAAAGAAATGGAGAGAGAACTGAAGTCACAACTTAGCACTGGCCACTGGTGATTGTTTATAAAGAATGTTGCAAAATCAACAAGAAAGTTTGTATTTCCTGGAGATCATCTGTCTGCCACCTTTAGTCCTAAGGCTCAAGGCTTATCAGAGTCACATAACTAACTAGAGATATGACTGAAGATGAGTTGGCATCCCTTTTTCCATGTCATGTTAAAAGTTGTTGAGGGAGCATTAGTCTTCAGTCAAGATTCCCTGACACCTACTTGTTGCTCAATAAACTGAACTGTTTTGTACAGATTCTGGACTTACCTCAGTGCATTTTTCAATAAATTCTTGGATAGTCAAGGTTTCTCTTGGACTTAGTTTTCTCATTTTGCAGGATGTTATATGTGACAATTGAGATAATTTTAAATGGTTATTTGACAACAAAGTTGGAGAGTTTATGTGGCAGAAGACAAAAAAGCATGAGGAATGTCATACACAATCCTATACTAATTGTAGTTATTGACAGCAATGAGATAAACAGCAAACAACCAGAGAGTATATTAAAGGATATATATATATGACCTGCCATAAGAGTTAATAGGTAGAGAGAAAAGTATATGAAAACGTTTATACTATAAACTTGCTATTAAGGTTTAAGGAGTTGGCAAGCAGATTCCTCTTTGTATCTTTGCAAAAATGATTTTGTGAAAATTAGAATCATGAGAAAGTTACCAGAATGAATGGGTTCAGTGTTGAAAATTGTGAAATACTTGATGTTTTCCCAATGAAATTTTTGTAGAATTGTTCTTGTCCTTGATGTAATTTTCATCACTTTTTTCTCATGAATGCTATTTTTAATTTTCTGAAATTTTTGTAATAATAAGGCTACACAATAATCTTGTGGGTTTCTTTAGATACTCAATGAAGATTATCCCTTTAGCATCACCTGCAATAGTTGCCATGATTTTCTTAGAAGACCTCGTTGTTATCAATGTACCCTCTTGAAACCACTGTTTTGACTGAATTTCTCTTAAATGAAGGCACCTATCAGGTCTAAGACACGTGTCTTTCTGAAAGAACTTGCCCACATGCATACACCAAACATCGAGGTGCATTTAATAGTTTTGCTTGGAATAGACCTATGCTTGTATGAGCAGGAAACCATGTTGCAAAACTTCTCTTTCCATGTCAGAGACCAGTCAGTGATGCTGTGTAATTGCCACATTTTTCATCAAAATGCAAAATCAAAAACAGAGTTTCAAGATCTCTCATTTAATTATCTACTACTTATTGACATAATTTCACATTTCTCTGAAAGTTATGTCTATATCATCAAAACAAGACAGTAGGCTGACCAGATAGGGTTCTGTAAATACCATAAGTAAGCTCGGCTGCTACTCAACAGGGTTGACTGCAGAATAGATTCTGAACTGGATGGTGGTCAAAATGGAGATTGATTATTGGAAAATATTCACATTTAACCACTATAATCAAAGTGGTTTTTTAAGAAAGCAGAATCATATCATAAGTATGGGGGAAAGCTTTATGGATAAGCATAAAAACAGGGGAATGGGTAGAGACTATGTTTTCAAGAATTGGGTTTCTAAGTTTTCTTCAGCTGGGCAGGATACAGAGATCATAGGGGTCTCTTAGTCACTAGGAATTAGTAGCTATGTTGCTGGGCAAATAAGAACAGCAAACAAGTGATTGAAGAGAATAAGAAAGAATCTCTCAGATAGATTTTTTAAAAAATTATTCTTTTTAAAGAAGAGAGTAAACATGCACAGTGTTAAGGAAAATTAGAATATGAGTGGCAGGTTTCAGAAACACAGATTGCTGAGATCATAACTTATTGGCATTCTTTTTCTTTGTTTTTTTTGGGGGGGAGGGGCATCACTGCCTTCTCGTGGTCATGGGAGCTACCCAGCACTGCTCCTGAGAGCTGCCGCTGGATGTGAAACTGCCAAGCCCATGGGCCGCAGTCCCGCTATTAAGCCCCACTTAAGCCCCAATGTCAGCCCACTTACTGACATTCTTTATGAGAGAAGCTTGCCTTGGACACAGATTTAGCAGATAACAAAACCAATGTCATTCCCTCATATTTTACCCATCATTCTCTGATTCTTACTTTACCTGTTGAGACATCATTTTAGTGGAGAATACCTATATGGTAAGGAAAAGAGAGATTAAAAGAAAGTATAGGGGTCACTACAAGTCACCAGGCTTCCTGGCTATATCTAGGCTAGTTGTATCACACTACAAATATATCACTCATAACTTGCCTTTTGAAGAGTGAAAAAGAATCCCCATAATAAATAGTATCTGATAAGTGGGTAATCACTGGGATCCAGGGACCCAGAGATTTATTATTTATGATGTCATTTACAGAGAAGAGACATATCAGTCAGAGGTTGGAAGAGAAACAATGAACTACAGTATCTTGGGAGTCAAGAGTAATGGGTTGTAAAGCCTACATTTTGAAAAAATGGATTCCAGTGCATCAAATTTGTATGAAGACTTTTGAAATTAGATATATGCTGTTTATCTCAACAAGCTGATGAAGCACTCACTTGTCTATACCAGGAAATTTAGATGACAGCTATATGACTGACAGGAAGAGATCTATATGTATACCCATTCTAAAGAAAGGTAGACCAACTGAATGCTCAAATTATAGAACAAAATCATTGATATCACATGGCATTACAGTTTTTCTGAAGATCATCCAAAAGGGTTTGTGGTAGAACATTGATAAGAAGTTGCCAGAGATCCAGGTTAGATTTAGAAGTGAATGTGTAACAAGGGATATCATTGCTGATGCCAGATGGACCTTGGGTTGAAGCAGGAAATACTAGAAAGATGTTTACTTGTGTTTTATGGACTATGCCAAGGCATTGGACTATGTGAAACATAACAAACAATAGATAACCTTGAGAAAAATGAGAGTCCGAGACCACTAAGTTGTGGAAACCCAAAAAGGAATATTGCATGGTTTAAAATTAGGGAGGGTGTACAACAGGATTGCATCTTCTCACCATATTTGTTCAATCACTATGCTGAGAAAATAATCAGAGAAACTGGCTTATAAGGAGAATATGACATCCAGATGGAGGAAGGCAGCTAAAACAACCTTAATTGCTGACGGGGTGGCAGTCTTGAAACACTTGCTGATGAAGGTCAAGGATTATAGCCTGATGTGTGGCCAAGATGAAGTTTGTAGCCAATGTAAAGAAGACCAAACACCTATAGAGATGCATCAATAGGTAACATCATGATAAATGGAGCAAAGTTTAAAGTTGTCAAAGATTTTTGACTTGCTCGGTTCCACCTACAAAGCTAATGCAGGCAGCAATCAAGAGATAAAGATTCAAGTTATACTATTTAAGTCCATTGCACAAGACCTCTTTAGAGTATTGAAAAGCACTTTGTGGACTAAGGTGAATCTGTCTCCAGTCATGGTGTATTCAATTGCCTTATGTGCATGTGAAAGTTGGACATTGAAAGAGGAAAGCAGAGGAATGGTGGATGCATTTTAATTGTGGCTCTATAGAAGAATATTGAAAGTACCATGGGCTGCTAAAAGATAAACTGGATTATCTGAAGAAGAATGTGGCATTAAGATCAAATCTTGGAAGAAGTACGGCCAGAATGTTTCTTAGAGGAAGAATGGGAATACATTGTCTCATATACTTTGGATATGATGTCAAGAGACATATGTCCTGATATAAGGACATCGTGTTTGGTAAAGGAGAGGGTCAGTAAAAATTAGAAAAGCCCTCAATGAAATGGGCTTAGAGTGACTGCAACAACTTGACAAAACAAAGCTAGAGGGCTTGGCAGGTGGGATTTGAAGGCATTTGAGTGACAGAGTGGTCTTGATGATTAGACAGATCTCTGGGTGGATTCCCTAAAACTGGGTTGCATGAATTATTGCTAATACGATTCACAGGCAGCTACACATTTCCAAGTTGTGGTTAAAATTTTCTTCTCCTTCATGTTTTCTGAAAGAGAAAGGGGCTGGCCCTACTTCACCCTGCAGGGGCAATGTGTTCATACAGACTTGAACTTAGATATGTGGTCTGTTTGATGTAAAATCTGTAGGGGTGCTTCATAGCCATCTTAGCTACCAGGCGAATATTTTCAAAGGTCTCATATGTCTGTGGAAAGGAAGGAACTTCTTTGGAAAGGCAGGAGAAGCGTACTTAAATGACCAGGTCCTCTCTGTGTTCAGAGGTCTGTTCAAGTTGAAACCAATGATGGATTTGAATCAATGGATCCAAACTGGAAAATAGAAAATCTTTTTGTTTTAACAAAGCTTCAAAATCGTTTTTGTTCATTCATGTCACAAAACTGTTGCTGTCAGTTACTGTTAAGTTGGCTCTGACATGAACGCTTAGGGCACCTTTCTGCATTACAGAATGCAGCATTGTCAGGCTTCCTGTGGCTTCCTCACAATTGTGTGTGTGTTCAGGACCATTGCTGTAACTGTCATCTCATGGAGGTTCTCCTCTTTTTCACTTGCCTTTTACTTTACCAGGTGTGATGTCCTCTGGTAGCTGTTCTTTCCTAATTTTGTAATCACAAAATTAATAGCTACATAACAAGCATATTTTTATGCACAAGGGAAAACAAAACAGCTATATCCATGTTCCCCTAACAACATAACTAAAAAAATTATCAATGACCTTTTTAATCATAATATGTGTTTTAAAATTACGATTTAATTAGATTTCAGATCCCTTATGGTCTATTTAACTTAAACATTTTTGAATTTTAAAAATTGAATCGAAAAACATTGAGCACTATAGTTTCTGCAATTATTCTAAGATGGGGCTGAGCCCTGGTGGCATAGTAGTTGAGTGAGGGCCTGCAGCCCACTGCCTTGGCAGTTCAAATCTAGCGATGGCTCTCCAGGAGCAAAGCTGCATAGCTCTCACGACAACCAGAGGGCAGTGATGCCCCCCAAAAAACAAAAACAAAAAAATTATTTTAAGATGATTACATTGACTGTACAAGGATCTTTTAAGGCTATTTCTTTTTGTTGGAAATAAGCAAATTCTAGGATTTTTCTTTTTAAATAAACAATACCTAAGTAAACAAGTTTCGAGCTCCACAATTTTCATCTTGCAGATTATTTATTTATGAGATCAAAACATAAAATCATATTGCTACCGGGGTTCTAGTTGATACATGTGTAGATTTATTCCAAAGAAAAAGTATTTAGCTGTGTCTTTGGGGTCAATGCGTGGCTACAGACAAGTTTTCTCACTAATGCATTCACTTTGGGATTATGAAGAGGAAAACAAAGATTGTCTCAAAGATCTCAGAACAATAACAGAGACTTATTAGAAAGAAGTTTTCTGAAACATAAAAATTGGATTGGTAAGGGAAAGGCAAGGAAAATTTTGTGGAGGATTTCTTAATCCATCATGACGATGAAGAATAGCAAGGCCTATCCTAAGAATTTCTTTGGGACATCTTATTCTATCCACCCTAGAACTCTGATCTTACCCCCTTTCAGAATTTGTTTTGTTCCCTACTCTCCAAAAATGTTAAGAGCGAACGTGATTTGAGTCCCTCAAAGAAGCCCCAAACTCCCATTTTTAACATATTGCAAATTGACTTCTTTGGGGAAGGGTTAGAGAGGTGTAACAGCATCTGAAAAAGTGGCCAGTTTTTGATGGTGGATATGTCAGAAAACAACTGCTTGTTGCACAGTAGAGGTTAGTATGATTTTATAGAAATATTTTAATGCTACCTCTTATTTATCATTGATTCTGCTTAAAATAAAGAGTATATGTTAGTTCTTTATTCTTTTTATCTTTTAAAAATAATTTTATTGTTGGCTCATATAACTCCTATCATAACCCATCCATCCATCCATTGTGTCAAGCACATTTGTATATTTGTTGCCCTCATTATTTTCAAAACATTTTCTTTCTACTGGAACCCTTGGTATCAGTTTGTCATTTTCCCCTCTCCCTCCCCATGCCCCTTCTCTCATGAGCCCTTCATAATTTATAAATTATTATTTTGTCATGTATGACACTGTCTGAAGTCTCCTTTCACCCACTTTGTTATCTGCCTCCCAGGGAGGGGATTATATGTAGATCCTTATTATCTGTTCTCCTTTTCTACCCTACCTCCCTTTAGCCTTCTGGTATCTCTAATTATTGGTCCTGAGGGGTTTACCTGTCCTAGATTCCTCGTGTTTCCAGTTCTTATGTGTACCTGTGTATATCCTGTGGTCTAGCCAGATTTGTGACATAGAATTTGGATCATGATAGTTGGCAAGGGGTGGAAGAGGCAGAATTAAAGAACTAGAGGAAAGATGCTTGTTTCATCAGTGCTATAGTGCACCCTGACTGATTCATCTCCTCGTGACCCTTTGGTAGAGGATGTCCAGTGACCTACAGATGGGTTTTGGGTCTCCATTGCACACTCCCCCTCATTCACAATGATGTGATTTTTTTTGTTCTTTGATGCCTGATACTTGATCCCACTGACATCTCGTGATCCCACAGGCTGGTGTGCTTCTTCCATGTGGGCTTTGCTGCTTCACAACTAGATGGTTGCTTGTTTATCTTCAAACCTTTAAGACCCCAGATACTATACCTTTTGATAGCCAGGCACCATTAGCTTCTTTCACCACATTTGCTTATACACCTGCTTTGTCTTCAGTAGTTGTGTCGAGAATGTGAGCATCACGGAATGCCAGTTTAATAGAAGAAAGTGTTCTAGCATTGAGGGAGTGCTTGAGGAGAAACCCAATGTCCATCTGCTACCTTAATACTAAAGCTATTAATATATGCACATAGATCTATTTTCCCATCTTCATATGTACATGCCTATATTTATACCTCTCTAAATACCCTTTGCCTCTTAGTTTTTCCTCTATTTTCTTTTACTTTGGATAACTTATTTTTCCTTTGTCCCTGGGTTTGTTAACACCCATTTCCTTCCTACCCCCTCCCCATTTCCCATGTTTCCCTATAACCAAAGGGCCCATTGTTTTCTCCTCCAGATTGTTTATCCCACCTACTTTATCTAGATAGACCTGCAGAGATAATAATATGCACATAAAGCTAGACAGAGCAAAGCAAAGCAACAAAAGAAAATGAAACAACATTAACAGCAAAAAAAAAATTACCTAAAAAAGAAAAGCATGTAAACAGTTCAAGGTCTGTTTGTTGACTTTTAGGAGTGATTGCTGGTCAAATTTTAGGGTGCCACACCCTGGCTCCCAAGTCTATTTTTGATATTTCCTCAGGACTACCTTGCTGTTCTGTTGCAAGCCTTTAGCAATTTGCCTCAGTGTGGTGGGGTCAGATTGTGCCTAATTCCCACACTGCTTCTCCCATGTTATCCCATGGGTCAATGAGAGATGTAATGTCCCATAGTAGGCTGGCCACATGGTGCTTTCTATGCATTGCCTGCTCTGAGCAGGGATATTGTTCTTACGGCTTGATGGCCCAGGATGTGCTCCACTCTCTTTTTCTCCCTCTTCATTTGCTCCCGTGTGCTCTGATCAGACAAGTACCTCTCCCTGAGCTGCAGCTTCAGTGCTGTCCTCTGAAGTATATACTTTAGGGAGTGGAGTTAGGGGGGCTGTCCGTGTAGCTGGGATTGGGGCTGGTCTCTCCGACTTCTCCATTGGTTTCCTGCTTCATGCAGGTATGTTGCATTCATATCTTGGAACACTGGAATGAGCCCTCTTTTGCTGTGGAGATATAAAAAGTAACCTCTCCTTGTGTGGGTTAGTGCCCTGTTCTCCCCCTACATGTCTTTTATTCTTTTCTTTTGCTTCCCTCCTTTTTAGTTGGCTACCCTATGTATCCCTGGATTTGATCTGCCCCCTGCCAAACCACCAAGACCTCACCCCAGAAATGTTTATATACAATAGCTTTTTCTCTATGCCCCTTTTGCATTTTTTTAAGCTTACCTCACTGGACTCAAGATGTGCTTCTCCTTTTGTGCTTGGCTTACTTCGTTTAGCTTGGCTTACTTCGTTTAGCATAATTTCCTCCAGTACTTCCCACTAGGTGATGTGCATCACATGTTCATCACTGCTTATTGACAATGTATAGTACTACATTGTATGTATGCACCACAGTTTTTAATCTATTCATTTGTTAATGGAAATTTGGTTTGTTTCCAACTCCTTGCAATTGTGAACTGTGCTGCAGTGAACATTGAAGCACAGATGTCTGGCCCTGGTTTGTTTCTTGCCTCTTCTGAGTATATGCCCAGTTGGGGGAGAGCTGGATTGTATGATAGCTCAATTTCCATCTATTCAGATATCACCAAATTGATTTCTATAGTACTTGTACATACCTACAGATCAGCAGTAAATGAGAGTTCCTGTCTTTGCACAGCTCCTCCAATTTTTCTTGCTTTCTGATTTTTTGAATTGGGCTACCTTGAGGCTGTTAGGTGGTATCTCATTGTTTTAATTTGCATTTCTCTTATGGGTCATGATCAGAAACATTTTTTCATGTTTATTGACCATTCAGATTTATGCCCATGTGATACTTCTGTTTGGGTCCTTTCCCCATCTCCTCAGTGGGCAATCAGGATTTTTTTTTTCTTTTTGGAAGCCAGCAGGGAATTTTAGATTTTAGTAATTTTGGTAGATTTTAGTAATATGACCTTTGTCAGATGTGAAATTGCTAAAGATGTTTTCCCAGTCCGTGGGCTCTCTTATTACTCTCCTGGTGAATTCTTTTGACATACACAAGTGTTTTATTTTCAGTATATCTCACATGTCAATTTGTGATTTATATGTATTTTTGTCCTTCCCTATTTCTGATAGCTTATGTTTTCCTTGAGCCAAAGTTCTCAGGTTGGTCCCAATTCCCTCTTTGATGGCCCTACTAACTTGAGGTTTTACCTAAAAGTCTGTGATTCACCTTACGTTCATTCTTGTGCATGTATTGAGATAAAGGTCTTACTTCATTTTTCTGCAGGTAGATATCCATTTTTTCCCCGCACCATTTGTTGAAGAGGGCATGTGCTTCCAATCTGATATTTTTGGGGCCCTTATCAGTGATCAATTAGTTGGCTGTATGCTGATGATTGCATTTCTGGGTTTTCAGTTAATTTCCATTGGTCTGAGTACCTGGCCTTATACCATTACCATTCAGTTTTGACCACTATAGCTATATAATATGTGCTAAATAAGATAAAGTAAGTTGTCCCTTTCTCTTTCTTCCTGAGGAGTTCTCTGCTTATTCTGGGATTCTTCCCTCTCCATGTGAAGTGGGTAATCAGTTTTTCCATTTCTTTAAAGAAAGGTGAGGGTAATTTTATCAGGATTGCATTAAACTTATATATGCCTTGAGCACAACTGACATCTTTGCTATATTGAGTCTTCCAATCCATGAGCATGGGATATTCTTCCAATACTTGAAGTCATTCTTGGTTTCTTGTAATAGTATTCTGTAATTTTTGTCATATAGATCTTTTGTTCTTTTAGTCAGGTATATCCCAAGATATTTCAATTTGTGTTTGGCTATTGTGAAGGGAATCACCTTTTTTTTAATCTCCTCTTCTGTGGTCTTATTTGATGTGTATAGCAGTCCAATAGACTTCTGTTTTTTCTTGTATCCAGCCACTCCTCCATATTCCCCTATTGCTTTCAGTATTCCCTTTGTAGAGCTTTTGGAATTTTCCACATATAAAGTCATATCTTCTGTGAATAACAATAGTTTCACCTCTTTCTTCTCACGACAAATACATTTGATGTATTTTCTTTGCCTTATGCTTTGCCTTACCTAAGACCTTGTGTACAAATGTAAAATAAGAGTGGGGACAAGGATATTCTTGTCTGGTCCCCTTTTTCAGTGGGGTTGTGTTTGTCTTTTCTCCATTGACTATCACATTAGCTGTTGGTTTTTTATACATAGCTTGTATTATCTTGAGGAATGTCCCTTCCAATCCTATCTTCTTGAGTGTCTTAAACAGGAATGGGTTTGGATGTTGTCAAATGCTTTTTTTTACATCTGCCAACATTATCATATTATTCTATGTTTTTTTATGTCAGTGTGATGATACTAATAGTCTTTAGAGTATTAAACAATCTCTGCAACCCTGGTATGAATTCTACTTGGTCATGGCAGAATATTTGTTTTATATACTTTTGTATTCTATTGGTCAGTATTTTGTTAAGGATTTTTACATCGATGCTCATTAATTATATAGGTCTGTAGTTCTCAATTCTTGAGAATTCTTCCCTGGTTTCAATATCAGTATTATATTAACTTCATAGAAGGATTTCAGAAGTTTGCCATCTTTTTTATGTTCTAGAAAGGTTTGTGTAGGATTTGTGTCAGTTCTTCCCTACATGCTTGGTAGAATTCTCCTATGAAATCATGTGATACGGAAGAATTTTTTCTTCGTTGGGACATTCTTGATAATCTTGTCTATTTATTTTATTGCTATAGGTCTGTTGAGATTCTTGATGTCCATCAGGGATGTCTAGGGAGGGATTGTTTTTCCAAGAATTTGTCCATGTTCTTCAAGTTTTTGAATTCATTGGAGTACAGTCCTTTGTAGTGTTGTTTAATTATCCTTATGAGTTTATGAGTGTCTGTTATAATGTCTCTCTCCTCTTTCATCATTCATCCTTGCTATTGAAATTTGTTCCTTCCTTTCTTTGATTAGGTTTGCCAGTGGTTTGTCAATTCTGATTATCTTTTTCAAAGAAACAACTTTTTGGAGTAATAATTTTTCCATAGATTTATTATTTTCCCTCTCCTGAATCTCAGCCCTCATTTTCATTATTTATTTTCTATAACTATTAGTAAGATTGTCCTGCTGACTCTGCTCTAATTGCTTTAAGTTTTGTGCCAATGTATGAATCATAAATCTCTCTTCCTTTTTCATATGTCCATGTATTATTATGAAATTTCCTCTGATAACTGCCTTGTATCCCATAAGTTTTTGTACCTCGTGTTCTCATCCTCATTGGATTCTAGAAATTTTCTAATTTCATCTTGATTTGGACCAGTATACAATCCTTTTGCAATAGAATTATTCATCCTCCTATTGTTTTCTTCATCTTCCTTTTGTTGATTTCCACACATATGGGACAGTGGTCAGAGAACGAGAGATGTGTAGTGATATCAATGTGCTTAAATTAATGCAGATTCACCTTATGCCCCATTATATGGTCTATTTTTGAATATATGCCATGTGGACCTGAAAAGACCTGAAATTTTTTATTTGGATGAAAGACTGTAGATATCTATCAAGTCAAATTGTCTAATTTTCAAGCTTCCTTGTTGAATTTCCTTCCCTGTGATCTATCTCACAGAGGAGTGTATTGAAGTCACCTATTATAATTCTTGAGCCTTTAATTTCTTTTTCCATCTTTTGGAGTTTGGTTGGTGTATTCAGCGGGTCTCTCATTCATGGAATATATGATTAAAATGATTATTGGTTCTTTGTTTACCATTCCTTTGAGCATTTTATAGTGTTCCTCATTATCTCTTTTTTATGATTTGTACATGAGGTAAATTTTATCCAAGATTAGTATTGCAACCCCTGCTTTTTTGAATTGCTGTTTGCTTGGTATGTGCCTCTCCAGTCTTTTATTTTCAGGGTATTTCGCCTATAGCCTTGAGATGTTTCTTCTGTAGGCAACAGATTGATGAGTTGTTTTCTAAGTCAGTCTGCTAGTTTCAGTCTTTTAATGCATAAATTCATTCCATTGATAGTCAGGTTTATTACCTCCATCTTTGGGTTCTATGATGTCATCTTATACATTTTGGATTGGGTGTTTTTCTACCTTCCTTTCTTCTCGGTGGTGTGTGTGTGTGTATGTGTGTGTGTCTGTGTTTCTTTATTTCTTTCCATTTTTATTTCTTTCCACCCTTAAGTCAATACTATTTTGGGACCTGTTTCTCTTTTTTGTCCTCTGAATGTGGTTGGACTACGTGGTAGTCTCTTATTTGTGCTTGGTGAGTGCTGTTCTTCTGACAATATTGGGTCAGCAAGAATATTTTGTAGGGCTGGGCATCTTTTAACATATTCTTTGAGTTTTTCTTGTGAAGACTTACTTCTCCATCTCTTATGAGAGGTAATTTCACTGGATAGAGTATTCTTGGGTTTGTGTTATTTTCCTTCAGTTTTTGGAATATTTTACTCTTACTCTCTCCTCGTCTTCAGTGTCTGCTGATAGGTCTGAGCATGTTCTTATTTGGGAACTTTTATATGTGTTTGCTTGTATTTCCCAAGAAGCTCTCATGACTTTCTCCTTTTTCTCAAAGCTGGATAGTTAAACTCTTTTGGGTCTTGGTTTCTTCTTGGAATTCAGTCTATCTGGTGTTCTTTTAGACTCCTGAATGGTTGCGTGGTTTTCATTCATTAAGTTGGGGGAGTTTTCCTCCAAGAAGTCTCTATTGTTGCAGATGACTTGTTTGTTGCATCTTCCCTTGCTAATCTAATTATTGTGATATTGTTCCTTTTCATAGCATTAGACATAGCTCTTCGGTTTTCTTTAGCTTCTCTGATGATCTCATTAGATTTCTGTTCATGCTTGTTAAAGTCTGCTTGAATGTTCTCTCAGTCACTGATGTGGTTCTCTGATCCCTCCAGTCAGATGGCAAAGTCTGTGAGTCTGCTATGGGTTTTTATTATCTCATCCTTAAGCTCTTGTATTTCCCTTAAGTATATGGACTTTATATCCTCTACCATTACATTCTTTTTCTTTTTGGTTTCCCTCATGTCCTGTATGACTCCAAGCAGCATTCTGAAAATTACTCTCTGTGAAAGATCAATGCTTTTCTTCCTGGATGCATATCTTTAGGTTCAGGACATCTTTTGCCATAAGCTTTTATTTCTCCTGTTCTTTCGTTGAGGTCATTGGGGAGTGATTGCTGTTTGCATTGTGTTGTTTTAGAGGAGCCAAGTGCCATTTTCCATGGAGTCTCTCTCGGAGACTCTTAGGAATGCTTCTTTGAACTGCCTGCAGCTAATTGTACTGTGAAATTGTTCTACCGTTTTATCCTCCTGTGTTTTCACTCTTACCTAGTCTGTCATTTGGAGGACAAATTGGATAGTCCTCTCATGGAATGCTGGTTGGTGGTTGTGAACCCATGTGGACGGAGCTGTACTGGTTCATCTCAGAAGAAGCCATGATGGTGTGTGATCCATGGCAGCTTGGGGTGCTGCAGAGGGTGTGCAGGGGTGCCTCCTGCAATGAGAGTGCCTCAGAAGACTGGTGGTTGCCTGCTTTGGTGGAGAGTGCCACAAATGGTGGGAAGAACATCCCTGGTCAGATAGATCACTGTGAAGTTTGGGCAGAGCTTCCTGCAGCAGCCTGGAGCATTGATGAGTGTTTGCCGAGCAGCCTTACACTGTGTGAGGCACTACGGTAGGTGGGAGGAAGTTTTCTCTGTCACATGGGACCACAGAGGACACGTAGGAGCTCCCTCAACCACACAGGTAGAATTTCCCCTCAGGAAGGTAGGCGGCATTTCCCCAACCATGTGGTAAGCACTGTAGAGGGTGTGGGGCAGAATTTCCCCTGGAAGAAGGTGGTTGGGATTTCCCTTGGAAGGATTTGGGTGGGATATGCCCTATTAAAGGGTATGTAGGCTTTCACCAGCCTCGAGTTAGGCTCCAGTGTATGGAGCTCTGCCATCTGAATGGAGGGGAGGTTTAAATGCCCTAGGCTTAGTGGAGGAGTCTGGATGTCAGTACAAGCCTGAGAGAGAAAAAGGAATAGAAAAATGAAATAAACAAAAACTAAGCTCCACTGAGACTGGGATGGGAGAGGTGGAAGAGGAAGAAACAGAAGTAAAAATATAGCTGAGTCCCAATCCCTGACCTTGGAGCTGGAGAAGTTTAAACTTTGCCCCCATGCCATGCGGCAAGCTATGACTGTGTTGAGATAAAGTTCCTGCACCAGCTCCAAATGATCTCGACTACAGCCAAGAAAGCAGCGAGGCTAAGGTCAAATCCTAGCTGTCCCTGACCGTGGTAAGCCAAAAGTCCCCAGCTCCTCAAAACCCAGAGGATCTGTGCCTACTTAGCTTTATATTGCTCCCCCTGTGACCCAGCATTGTGGAATTTCTCTCTTAGTAAATCTCCCGTGCTGATTTCTGTAGAGTCCCTCTGGCATGTTACCCAGTCGTCATCTTCGCAGAAGTCCCTCACTAGTCTTTTATTTTAAAAAATGCTTATTTTACAAATATTTTATATATAAGCATGATCATTAAAAAATACCTATAATCTTTTGATACAGATAAATCAATTTGTTTCTTTTTTTATTCACCCTTAGTGTCTTGGCTTATGTGCTTATGTTATATTTCTATGTTTAGCATTATATTTTTCTTACTAAAATTAAATCCTCACAAACCTTTTAAAAATGAACCATCTAAAAATCTGTTAAAAATGACAGAGTTGTGATCTACATATCATTTTCTTTTACCTGGTTAGATAATGCTATTCTATTTTTCACATTGTAAATTTTTAATGTCTGGTCTTTAAATGCATAATAGTGAAGCTGATAGCTTTTTCCTATTGAAATATCAGTCCTTTAATGTATTCTAAGACATGTATTACCAGGCCAAAGGATGTCAACATGCTTACAATTGTTTGAAAATACCAACTAATTTCTTTGGGAAAGTATATACCAAAGGACATTTTATTGGTGATGCAAACATGCATTTGACCTCACCCTTTTTCAGAGAAACAGGTAGTAAACTTCATGGTATGCAACAAATTTACTTGAAGTTTTAATTCAACTTTGCCATTCTAGTAGATTGCCCTAAGTACTTTTGTTTTGGGAGTTTGGGATGAGGGAAAAAGCATACCACTATATAAAGGGAATTATAGGTAAAACCCACAGTACCTCTCAAGGTCTTTTTTCAGGATCAAACATGAAATTTTCATTTAGCTGTTATATATTTAATTAATTTGGTAGGTAAAAAATAAACTTTTTTCCTGAATTGATGAACAAGGTTGATTTCATTTATTTCATAGATGTAAGCACATTTATTTTAGTAAATTCCAATTCATACTTTTTATCATTTATAAGTTTCTGATACCAAATAACTGAACCTGCATATCTTAAAGTTAATATTGTTTTCTTTGTTTTACCTGTTGGTGCTACTGGTGTTAGGTGCTGTGAAGTGGGGTCTAACTCACAGCAACCCAGTGAACAACAGAATGAAACTCAACCCAATCCTGCATCATCATCTAAATTTATTTGAGCCAATTTTTGAACCACTGTGTCAATTAATCTCCTGGAGTTTCTTCCTCTTTATCACTGAAGCTCTACCTTACCAAGCATGATGTCCTTCTTCTGGGACTGGTCCCTCCTGATAACATCTTTGAATTAAATGAGACAAAGTTTTACCATCTTGGCTTCCACACAGCATTTTGTTTATAATTCTTTTCAAGATATATTTATTCATTTTTCTATAAGTCCATGCTATATTTAGTATCATTCACCAACACCCCACTTCAGAGACATCAATTCTCCTCTGTATTTTCCTATTCATTTATTAGTTTTTACATGTATACAAAGCATGTATATAAATATCAGGACCTGGGTCAACTAGTTTCCAATGTGCTTTGTTTGCTTTTTAATATGTACAAGATCTTTTGCAGCAGACTTGTTCATGACAGTGCATAATTTGATTTCCTGATAATTCTATATGGATCTTATTGTAGATCCAAGTCAAATAAAATCCTTGACAACTTCAACTTTTATCTTCATAACATTGTTTATGGGTTCAGTTGTGAGGTCTTTTACTTTCTTTTTCTTTTTAAGTAACATTCTAATTTATGTCATTCAGAAATGGTTGCAGTAGTACATTGACAGGGCACTGTCAGAAAATCAAGCTGAAGCCAGGGACACCATAATTCACGGACCTTCCATGAGAGCAGAGAAGACCTGAAGAATGTTTGTCTGTTCTGTTGCTTGTACACTCTCTTCTGCTGGTGAGCTGCTAGCAAGTCAGCTTCAACTCACAGCAAGTCCATGCACAAGAGAAGAAAGCACAGCCACATCCTGAGCTTCCCTCCAACCATTGTTGCCATGGTGAAGCCTGTCATTGCAGCCACTGTGTCAATTGATTTGCCTGAGAGTCATTCACTTTTCCCCCTAATTTTCTACTTGCCACATGCTTTGGACATATTTCAAGAGTGGCTCGTTCCTAGAATGTGACATAATATTTGGTAAAGTAGTTGGGCAGCAAAAATGAGGAAGACCTTTGACAAAATGGATTGACACAGTGGCTGCACAGATGGGCTCAAACATAAGAACAATTGATAATGACATAGGACCGGGAAACTTTTCATTCCGTTGTACATGGAGTTGCTATGAGTTGGAACCAACTCACTGGCAGATGACAACAACAACAACAGCAACAACAACAACAACAACAACAACAGTGTTTTCTTATTCTGTTCAAACAACAGCCTCCTGATCTATATGCAGGTTCCAGATGAGCACTATGAAGTGTTCTAGAATTCCTTTTTTTTCACAATGGTATCCTTAACTTGTCTGAGTCACCAAGTCAAATGCCTTCTTTTTTTGCCCTCTCCCCCAAGATTATAACTCTTTCTTTCTTTCTTTTTTAAATCATTTTATTGGGGGTTCATCCAACTCTTCTCATGATCAAGACTTATATCAATTGTATTCTGTTCAAATTTGCACATTTGTTGCCATCATCATTTTTGAAATATTCTCCTTCCTCTTAGTCCCCTTTTTATTTTCTTTACATTGAAATATAATTCATACTGAAAATAATAGTCTTTGATCTTTGTTAAATTAGTGTTTTAATTCATCTTCACGTACAGCAAAAAAAATTGTATCATCCTGTTCATGAGTCTTCCTCCTGTTCTGATGCTGCAATCTTCCTTGGATAGTCATTTCTCGGATTCTTTGCTCAGCAAACATTTTGAACAAATATGGTGAAAGGATGCAATCTTTACCCTCATTTCTTTTTCTGACTTCTAATCAGGAAGTAACCGCTTGTTCTGCTTGCATGACTGTCTCTTGGTTTGTATACATGTTCTGTTTGTATACATGTTCCACAACAATGAACTGTTGTGGAATTTCCTTTCTCCTCATTGGTACACATAGTTTGTTATGACTCTTTCAAATCAAATGTCTCTGTACAGATAGTGAAATATACTTTCCTGAAATATGATTATGAATTCAGTGTCATATCTTTCAGGTGCTTACAAATAGACAAAACATGCATTTTTTAAAAAAATTATGTGCTCATCTCTCATTTATTTATTGATCCCATAATGGTTAGTTTATTAATTTGCATGCTTACCACAAACACATAATATTTAGTTACTTCTATCAACTGCTTATATTTTATTCTAATTTAAGACGCTATTGTAGGTGTTGCAGGGTGTGTGAGAGGGAAGAATTAAAAAATGTATATGCTTGTATCTGGCAATCTTTCCTCTTTGTTACTTTCTTTATCTTTAATCTTCCACAGATCATAGCATTGTTGTCTAATTTCCTTTAGTTTCAGTTTTTTCCTACTCTTCTGTACTATAGTACAATTGATCTTTTGAGATGTCTGTCTTTCCCACTCAGAGATATTCAGGAGCAAGAGACAGATGTTAGTTATCTACAAGATAGTAAGCATTCCATTGATCCTAAATAAACAAATACACGTAATCCTGGTTCGGTGAGGTGAATTTAAGGTTTGACTGAAGTCCTCTACCCTACTAAAAAACAAAACAAAAGAAACCACTGGTCAATTTTGCTAATAACTATAATATAATGATTACCTTTTTCCATCAGTTTATAATAGCATACCAGCTACCTAGTCCCTTAGATATAGCCCTTATCATAACTTATTTCATAGATCATGAGTTTATTTTATTGTCAAGATTATTAATTATGTGAACTGCATGAGTTCCAGAGGCCACCATCGTGTTCCTTCTGCGTGATTTTGAGTGGATAAAGGTGCATGGTAGATTGAGTTGATAAGTTCCTATGACAAGGCTACTGCTCCTGCTCTTGTAAGCACGGTCCAGTTGGTTCTCCTCATAGCAATCCCATGTACGACATAGGAGGGAACACTTCTGGTCCTGTGCTAGATACAAAATTGTCGTGATATTCGGACCTATTGTTGCAGCCACTCTATCAACCATTGTGTCAAAGAACTTCCTTTTTTTTTTCACTCTAGTATGATGCCCTCCTCGAGGAGAACATGCCCAAAGTATGTGAGACAAAGTCACATCATCTTTGCCTTAAGAAGCATTCTGGATCTATTTCTTCCAAGACAGCGGTTTGTTCTTTTGGGAGTCCATGATACTTTCAGTATTCTTTGCCCACACCATAGTTCATGTGCATTTTTCATTGGTCTTCCTTGTACAATGTCTCACGTTCACATTTATATGAGACCATGGAAAATACCGTGGCTTGTCTCAGGTGCACCTTTGTCCTCCACAGTGACCTCATTGCTTTTCAACATATTAAAGAGGTCTTGTGCTGGGGATTTTCCCAAAGCAATGTGTCCTTTGAACTCTTGACTGCTACATCTATTAGTATTGATTTTGGATGCGAGCAAGGTTAAAAAAATCCTTGACAACTGTCATCTTTTCCTCATTTCACATGGTATTATTTACTCGCCCAGTTGTGAGTGTATGGATTTACTTTACATTGAGATGTAATCCATAATGTAGGCTATAATCCCTGATTTTCCTCAGGAAGGGCTTCAAGTCCTCCTTACTTTTGGGAAAGCTGTGTCATCTTCATTTTGCATGTTAATACACCTTCTTCCAATCCTGATGCCAAATTCTTCTTCATATACTTCATCTTTTCTGATTATTTGCTCAGCACACAGATAGAAACAGTATGGTGGAAGGCCACAACCCTGATGCGCATGTTTCCTGATTTTGAACCGTTCTCTCATTTGTGCAAATCTCTCTTGATCTATGTACTGATTGCTAATGTCAACTCATCTGGGTTTATATCTGTTCAATGCAACCATTTCTATTCATGTGTTTGGTACCCTAGCACTGACATAAACTAATGAAGAATGTGCCTTTATTCTTATGTATCAGTGAAACAAGCAGAATCATTGAGATTGCTTCATAGCAAGTCTACATGACAGAGTGAATCTCTCCATTAGGGCATACGATTTTCAAGTCTATAATTCTTGTGGACAGGAGCTCAGGTGGGACAATGGGTCCGACATTATCTGCTAACCACAAGGACAGTGGGGCAAAACCATCATCTGCTCCATGGAAGAAAAATAAGCTCTTTGCTTCCATAAAGATCTAGGGTCTTAGAAACCCTGAAGAACAAGTCTAGTTGGGCTGAATCAGAATCAACTTGATGGCATTGTGTTTGGTTTTACTCTTTACTGACGCAGACTAACACACCTCTTTTTTCTGCGTCTGATAAATACTATCTTGTAAATAAATAGCACATTTTCTCATTTCCAGAGTATTTGAACTGCAACCCTTCCAGCTAGCAGCTGAGGGGTCCTACTTAGAATGACTCAGCAAACCTCAGACTGTGCTACAGGTCTGTCCAGTGTGCGCAGAGGGTTCAGAAGAGCAAGTGTTCTGGGAGTCAAGCAATGTCCCAATAAAACCTTGAACAGTAAACGGGGTAAGCTAAACAAAGAGAAAATGTTTTTCATGTAATGAGAATTAGTAAACTCGGGGCTGAGCCCCGGTGGCGCAAGTGGTTGAGGGCAGGGACTGTGGCCCGCAGGCTTGGCGGTTCAAATCCAGCGGCGGCTCTCAGGAGCAGCGCTGGGTCGCTCCCAAGACCACCCGAGGCAGTGATGCCCCGCCCCCTCCCCCTCCTCCCCCCCAAATAAAAAGAGAAACTGGAAAATCTTCCATCGGTCCTGGCGGGCGCCTCCCTTGTCCGAGGTAAATCTTGTCCCCACTGACACTGCACAGTTCGACCTTCAGGGCTGCAGCAGCAGAGGCCCAGGGAAGATGGGCCAAGAAGGTTTCTCAAGATCTTTCAGCATTTTCGTTTTAGATTTTTGTTTTTTTTAATATAATATTTACAATTACCGTATTTTATTTTTGTTGATTTTTGTTCTTCAGTCACTGTTGTAGAAACAAGTCTAATGCTTCATTTATTTATTTCTCTGTTGGTTGATAAGTTTAAATGCTTTTGTTTTAGCAGACAACTTTGTCCAAATTACATAAATAATAATCTTAAGCATTTACATTACTATTCTCTAAAATTGCAGTTTATTTTTCACATCATTATTTTGTTAGAAAAGTTTTGTGATTCTTATGCTAGTATTTTATGCTAGTATTTTAGTGCATAACATATTTCTATTTTCAGAGTAGTGGGTCTAAAAAGCTTTTTAAATTTTCATTTTGGTTTATCTATCTATCTATCTATCTATCTATCTATCTATCTATCTATCTATTTATTTATTTATTTTAGGCATCACTGCCCTGGTGGTGGGAGTAGGAGGCCCAGCCTTTGCTCCTGTGAGCGGGAATTGAACCTCCATCCCAGTGGGTCGCAGTCCCGTACACAACCACTATGCCACCGGGGTTCAGCCCATTTTGGTTTTATACTAATTTGTATTGTACATATTTTCTTGGGTAGCAAGTTTCTCTTTTTACTTGCTATGTGTATATATGTGTGTGTGTGTTCATCTTTTATGCTTGCCAATTTGATAAATTTTATAATAGAGTGGTTAGAATTTTCTCAGTGCAATTACATTTGTTAATTTTCTTTTCATGCTTCAAAAATTAAGATATTTTGTTGTTGTTGTTACTTGGCTTCTTAAGATAAATGTAAATTGCATATAATCAGTAAGGGGAACTTTTATATTTACACTTAATTCATCTGAATTTCCTCTACTTTTTCTTACTCAAGTCTATTTTAAAATAGTTATTTTCCTTTTATTCTGGTCTTATAGATGGATTTTTTGCCCACCTTTTTTTTAAAAAATATGACCCTTGATTTAGCTTTTTACCTCAGTAAAAACAACTTCTATCCTTGATTTTATACTTACTATCAATTTTATTGATTAAAAATCTTGTACCTTTTAACATCCACTGTGATCCGAAAGTTGTAATCTTCTATCTTAAATACTCATCTTACATTTTCACAAGAGTTGTCTTGACAGATCCTCTAGAAATTTGTATCCATATCTTGTTATTTTTGCAATTGAGTCTCAAAGGCAGCTCTGTTGTTCTTTGATTCACCAGGGAACTGTTTCTTTGTGCTGTGAATTGATCCTTGGCTACTTGCGTTTAGCGCTACTGCAGATTATTAAGACCAGGTATTCAGAAACTTAGCCTATGACTGGATTTAATTGTAACCACTAAGTAATGCGTTGTCCACAAATTTTTCTGAAGTGAGTTTAATTCATCTGCATTTCTGATCCTCAGTTCCCAAACTTGCACCCTCTGTTCTTGTCTTGGATAAATCGGTCTGTGTTCACAAATGGGATGCAGGCTCTTACCTGGGTTCTAAAGTTGTCAAGATCAGAAAAATATCTAAAAGTTGCTATCTAATTACTTGTTATTCAAATATTTCCTTAGGAAGAAATGAATTGATCATGCTTTATCTTTGTGGCATTTTATTTGCTATTAATTTTGTATCAACAATTGACAATTAATTTAACATTACTTGTAACTGCTTAGATCTCTCAATAATATCAATAGATTTTCTTTATCTCTTGAACTAAGCTTCAATATTTTATCATTAGCCCATTTACTCTTTGGAATAGCGATCTTTCTGATTTCATTATGTTGATTTGGACTTTTTTTGGTCTCTGTGTATGCACATACATTTTTCCATAAAAGATATCAAGTAGTATAATTCCCGCATCTTTGGAAATAAATTGTACCTTGACAATAAAATTTTACATCAAAGTAGTGAACACTTTAAGAATCCCATAATATGGCTTTAGCATCATTGGAGTTAGGAGCTAAATTTCATGATGGTGCTTACAATGAAAATACAGTTGGGTGTTGATGGTGGTTCTGTCTCACAGTGGATATATGCAACCTCTTAGATTTTCTAGATAAGGAGATTATCTCAGTTTATTGTCAACATCTATTTAGATATATGAATATTTTAAGCTATAAATGAATATAAGCATTCTGGGGTTTGAGGTGAATAGGTATGTAGATAAGTCACAATTCAACGTGGAATTATAGGAGAAATTATCACAAATTAATGAGAGAAGCAAAGAGGGAAAATGAAGGCCACAGAAAAAAAAATGTTATCCAAATGGAATATTGAAGTTTGACTTAGTGAAATGACATGATGCTAATGGAAGGGCATTCTAGGCAGATGAAATAAGGCATGCAGCTGTTCAATATGGTAAAGACCAAGAGAGACAAAATACTCAGAATGAAGGACTGATGGTTATGTGTAAATCATTGTTATAATGTAAGCCATTATTATGTATGCCTTTATGCCGGTCATCTCAACTTCCCTTTCTACTATAAACTATCTTATCCATGGTCCCATCTAAGGAAGCAGGGCTAGGATAGTCTTTGGAGGAGAACGAATGTTGATTGGATCATGAATGAGTACCTGATTCAAAAGGCAAATCATTTGGGCAGGAGGTATTATGGTTGAAAAGATTTTCCCAGCAGAGACCAAGGGGACAAAGATTATCAAGGACTTAAGGAATCAGTAAACTATAGCAAGAGGAGTTCTTACAGGCCATTAGGAAAGTAGTAGAGAATGATGTTCCTTAGACTTGTTCCAAACCTGAGGAGTCTCCACTTGCAGGGCACATGCCACTTTATGATATGTCCCCTTTTCTAAAGGAAGCCCGCTGTTAATCTTATCCGGAGAGGCAAAGTATTAAGTGACTAGCATGGGAGTGAAGGTGAAAAAGAGTTAATCTGGAAGTTCCTTTCTTAGGTGGAGTCAACAGCAGTGACTGATTATGAGAGAGGAAATCCCTAAAGAAGTGGACAAGGGTGCTTTCCTTCTTACCAATCATTATTTTTATTAATATATTTTACAAGACTGCAATTGAAATAATATTAAATACAAATTTTTATACAGAAAATGTAATAAAGTTAAAATAGTTACTTGTAATTCATAGCATTATTGCAATGCTTACAAAATTTTTGCATAGAGTGTGCAAGGATTGATGTTCTTCCAAACCAAACAAATGCAAATAAAACCAAACAAAAAGAAAACTCTTCTTATATCACACCCAAACCAGGAAAAAAACCAACAAAATAAAAGAAAACCAAAAACCACTTAAAAGTTGAACTCTATTCTTTAATGGGAATGAGACTCAATTCTCAATTTCCAAGTAAATGGGACTTCTATTACCTTTTCCCCTTTGTTGAAAGCTCCAGTTTCTTTAGGAGTGTGTCACATCAGTACAAGGGTGGGTGTCCTCTGTCTTTTTGTCTACAGCATGACCTCCTTGAGAGGTGTGTGAAAAAGAACTGGGGAGGTACTGAACTAATGGAAACATCTCTCTCCTCCACAATCTATGAGCGAAAAATTCGGTTAATTTTCTTTCCACCCAAATTTGCTTCTTCTTCCCTTTTCTTTTCTAGACTCTCCCTCCCCTACCAGAGAACAGGCTTTCTTATTCTGCTACTGTTGGTTCCATAAGATCACTGAAATATGTGCCCAATTTGGCTGTCTATTGATGGCTACACCATCAAAAAAGAAGATCCCTGACTCACTCTCTTCAAAATGAGGTCTTAGCATTTGCCTACCTCATCCCTTGAATAAAGTCTTAGGGGAAGGTTGCGTGACACTAGTGTGCACACAGGACTGTGACTAGCACTGGGCTAAGTATATTGGGAGTAGAGAGTCATGGCTAAAAGCTGTATGAACCCCAGTCTCTTTGCTGCTGTGTCCCTTTCAGGGCTGGATGGGAAGGTTGACAGCAGGACCTTACCAAGGGCACTCTGGTTTATAACCTGTTTGAAAAATTCCTGGATGTGAATACTTCAAAACGATCTAATGTCTTTTAACTTTTATAAATCAAACCTTTATTCTTTTGCTCAGAAGATCAAAGCCACCCACCCTGTGGTATGGAACTTGTGATGCACTTCTCTGTCCCTTTCCTAGTTGGAATGCTGCTAACCTTCTTGCTGAATCTAGAATGCCAGTATAAAAGGTACAAGGTCAAGTTAAATTAGCAGATGGAGTTTAGTCTTATATCAGCGCAATTGTTAGTCATGACTTAGGTGCTTTTGTGAATATGCATGTAGGGAAGGGGTGGAGGACATTAGTGGTGGCTGACCAGGTGTGAGGTCCAAGGTAGTGTCAAAGCCAAAGGGAGCTGCTTGGGAACCAAATGCTTACTACAACTAGAGCCTTGTTAACCATGTCACATTATAGGGAAATGAGGACACTGAGAGGGTGTGATCCTCCTTGTATTTGAGTCTTTCCTTGAATTTGGCCACAAATGAGAGTAAGGAAAGAGATAACCCACTGTGGTCAAAGACATCAGCAAAGATAAACAACATTTGTCTTCTGAAAGGAGGAGAAAGGGAAAGAAATATGTGTGGAAATGCTGGCTTGCTCTAGTCAGACTGAAAACTTATTAAAATTTTCTCTCAAGTATAAAGATGGCTTCCCTGGTGCCTTTCAATGGTTTAAGTCCAATTTAACAAGCACCACACACAAAGTGAACTTATATATGGGTTTTAGACAAAATTATTTGAACAGATCTTTTCTATAAAATATCATTCTGGGAATGAATTATACTTTACTGCTGGCTACTATCAGAGGTGAGAGACTTCGGAATGTAATGAGAGACAGGTTTCCTGATCTCCTATATTCAAAATGGTCTCACTCTTCAAATGGTCGGAAGACACTTCCAAATCACTTGAAAATGAATTTGATAGTTAGTAACCGGGGATGGGCCATAGCTTTATGCTCAGCAGTACATCCTAGGACGTACAGCCATTCCATAGGATTGGCTTTGGGTAAGTTTCTTAGTATTTCTTACTCTCATGATTTTGCCTATGCAAACTATAACAAGTAAAACCACTTAATTGAAAGAATTTCTTAGAAAAGAAAAATAAGCTACCAGATATAAAATATACCCAGTGCCCAGCACAGAACAGATGCCCAATAGATATTAGCTACTAAACAACACCAATAATTATTGTAATTGGAGAATAGAATTCCCATCAATTCCTTTCATGTTTTAGAACTGGCTTTAGCTTCAAGAAAATCAAGTTAAACTTCTACAGAAATCAGTGAGGGTTGCTCTTTGGGGGTATAAGTTCTGTAGTTTTGCTCTGCTTCTGAAAGAGATCCATGATTCTCTTCCAATAACACAAGTTTGTAAGACAACGGAATGGAAAGATAATGGCTTTTTTCTCACAAACTTTTTGAAGTTCTCATAGAACCCTATGAGTTACATAAATGTGAGGATTAACTAAAACACAGACATCTTCCTTGTCAACACATGTTGTTTTCCTACCCTGAGAGCGGCAGTTTTCAATCTGTGGGTTGTGACCCCTTTGGGGGTCTAACAACACTTTCACAGGAGTTTCCCAATTCATAAAAGTAGCAAAATTACAGTTATGAAGTAGCAGCAAAGATAATTTTATGGTTGGGGGAGGATCATGACAACAGGAGGGTCATGGTACTAGGATGATTGAGGCCGTTGCCTAAGAGGATTCGTTTACAGAGAGCTGGTGTAGTCTACTGGAGCAGCTTGGCTTTTCTCACTTCATGAAACAGGCGAGATCTCGGATTTCCTTGGAACAATCTAATTGTAGGATGTAAAGTCATTTGAAGAAGGACTACTGTTCATCTCTGGGAGGGAAGAGCAAGTTTTAGGTAAAAGATTTTCCATTCTCTTCTCCCAAAGAGGCAACCTCATCTTTGCTTATTTAGCTGAAAGAGTTCCTGCTCAGTATTGCAGCATAAGCCCCTCACTGGCTGGTGAGAAACTCTATGACCTTAAACAGGCACGTAGAACACTACCCTGGCTTCCAAAGGACGAGGAGAGATTTGGGCTCTAAAATGCCTTTTGACTGGCAGATTTTCCTTTTTCCATTCAAATTCCAAGGTCTCAGGAAAGGGGTGCATATAGTATCTTACAGCTTGCCAGGCTGAAATTGAGGGAGAAGGAGGCATTGCTGTTGGTGCAGTTGAAGTTATTTATTGACAGAATTGATATTACAATTGTTATAACATCATACTTCCTAATGCTTCCAGGGTTCATTCTTGACTTTCTTTTTTCACAGAGAGATGCTAATTTCTTACTCTGTCAGTACTTATCAAGGGAAAGGGGTGTGTGTGTGTCTAAACTAAGAAGACAGTGTGAGAACATGGGTCACCCCAAAGTGAATATTTTCTTCTATACTGTGCTCTACCAATACCCAAATGAGGGCCTCCCACAAAGAATTATTTTCCCTTTTCCATTCAGATCTGCTGAAAAATATCAAGGACTCTGTTAAGAAGAAAGCTTTTAAGAGCCATAGAAATCACATTGCTTTTGAAAGCGCTAATGCTTGTGGTATGCAGTGCTGGCTGGAACAGCAGGCTTCAGCCACCTTATCTCTCATCTGTGGCTTGGCTTTGTGAATGAAGAATTCAGAAGCAACTATATAATTTTAAATTTGGATTATGAAAAAGAAAGAGATGCATCTGACATCCCCATGCAGTGGCTTTGACTATTTTAATGGAAATATGTTGGAACCCGGGGAAACCTTCCACCAAGGAGAAAGTGATGAAAGACCCAAAGAGAGACACTTTATCTTTGAGATGAAACGCCTGTTTGCTAAGGTTATTGCCTTTGCTATGACTTTCCCTCAGTACTTGCTACTGGGGTGCCATGCAAATGCATCATTCTAGGAACCGCTTTGTGACTCTTATTGTGCCTAAGATATTCTGATGCAAGAGAAGGAGAGGAAGCTGGGCTTACTTTACAATAGACTTAAATGAGATTTTCACCTTTTAGAGGTCCCTTAGCAGTAAGGTTTAGATGTTTATATAGACCTGTTTGTTGATCTATTTGGTCCAAACAAAAGCAACATAGTCCTACCAAAGCTGCTACCCCAGCATAGGGCAGTGTTGTCAGCTTAATCTTCTTTTTGTTGTGTCTAGAAAAAAATGCCGAAAATTCTGTGAAGTGACATTGGTCAGGGCTTGGGATCCGATGATGGTCTTCATTAAAAAAAAAAAAAACAAACAGAAGAAGAAAATGTAACACTTTTATTCCCCATTGTGAAGATTGTCATTCATAAGGGATGGCATTTGAACATTATTAAATGAATATGCAACTTTGGATTAAATTGGGAAATAGACTGAGTGAATGTATTTATGATGCTTTTCCACAATTATTTGTTTATTGGTTACACTAATCTTTCTTTACAGTAAACTCTTGGAGGTGTGAATGACTGAGGTGACAGATGCTTAAGAAACATGTGAAATAACAAGTACTCTCTGGAGGATGCTGACATGGGTATCTCTCTGAACTAGGGGAAGGTGAGGTGGAAATTTCTGAGGATAAATTGCACAAAGAGGCCACTTAGAACTGAAAGTATAAATTTAAATCATAAGACCCCTGCTTTAATTCTGATCAAACCGGTGCTGCTAAGCTGAAGAAACACATATCTATTGAGACCTTGGTGTTTGGGTGGGGTGCCAGAGAGGAATTCAATAGAGAGATAACGTGTTCTGCATCCTCACCCTTAATAAATCTTGCTTTAATTTCATCCTCCCTATTCCTAAAAGTCCTCTAAACCTAAACTGCTCAGACAGATCTATCATTTCTACATATAGTATAAGGTGGGATTTACAATCTTTCTTTTCATAACCAAATATTTATTATGAACTCCATGAAATCTGTTTGCTTCATGGCTCTATCAAAAACATACAAGTATATGCTCTAGGTCAGAGTGCGCAAACTTTTTTTCATAAATGATCAAAGAGAAAGTTTGGTGGGGGAGTGGGCAAAATCTGTTACCTTTTCATTTCCTTTCATTTTTTTCCCACAAAATTTTGCATTTTTAGGATATGAAGTCTCTCTCAAAACTACTCAATCTTGTTATTATTGAACAAAAGTAGTCACAGACATTACATAAACAAATGTGTACCTGTGTTCTATCAAACTTTATTGACAAATACAGGTGATGGGTCAAATTTGGTTATCTGTTCATAGTTTTCTAACCTCTATTCTAGAGTCATACTCAAGGGTCTTTGGTTTATGCTTGTTGAACTTTTAAGATGTGTATTGAGAATTATCCAATGGGAAAATGACCTAACCAAAGGTAAGAGCCAATTCAAGTCTACAGTATCTATCTCTTGAGTAAGATAATAATGAAACAATACATCAAAAATTTCCATCTAGAACACCCCTATTATAGTTCAGCAGATTCCTAAGACTTCAATTTTATGACATATTGAGAAGATGTCAAATAGACCTAATTGATAAGTATATTTGAAGGTAAATTTCTAATTTATGAAAGTCTTCTGAAGAATATTAGCATATTAGAACTTTTGGAACACTGAAGATTCATTTGAACTCTTTTGCCACCTGTGGCTTAATAGTCTGCAAAGTATGATTATCTGGAAGATATTATGTATAAAGATTAGAAAGAATCTCATTTTTATTAATGGTTAGCAAATTTTAATGTAAAAGCTATTTTTTTCCAGAATTCAGATAAAGCTTTCTCTCATGACCATGGACAAATACTCTAGTTGGAAGAACTTGGGGAAGAGAAACAAAAAGTACATTGGAGAACTTAGAATGCATTGTACAGGTTTCTACATCCTAGAGTGAAATACAAAATTTAATTTGTGTTTAATTTCCTGCTTATTCCCTTACATATCAGGGTCTCTTAACACAGATAGAAAATCAAAGTTTTATATCACATCTGTCCCCCAAAGGTGGGTGATTTATATAATTGCTTTCTATTGTTATTCTTAGTCCAGCATCTGATCTATCCTTAGGATTAAACTTTGCAAGTAGGATCATATCAATTTCCTTTTATTTTACTTTTTAACTTTCGGATACAACTTCTAAGGTGCTGTTCTCAGACTTCCACATAATGGTTAGAACAAAATCAAAGGAAAAAGTCATCCATGGATTATGTACTTGAGATAGCAAAATACAGAGTCTCTGTCTTCCTAAAAAACACAAAACAAGCTTGTCTTAAGGTATTTAGCCATGAAAAACTTCATAGCTACTACTGTGTATGTGAAAGACATGGAGCAGGTGCTCCTAACAGTCTAAAAGACCCTGTTTTGGCTTGTCAAGACCCCGGAAATGACACATGCAGGTCTGGCAGCATGATCCGCCAGGATCTTAATAGGAATGATCCCTAGTAATGTGATGTCTTTTTGTGGTTTTCCGTTTTAGACCCTGGTGCTGCAGACTGGGCGATCCACGACCTTGTCATCTAACAACCCAACTCTTCCACGTGGCTGGAGGGATCTTGGATGCGGAAGCCGGCAGGGCCACAGATCAGCTTCAATCCCCGACCCCTCCAACTAAATGAGTGAGTGGCAACAGCTTTTACTTCTCACAGATGCAAATGTCAGTCTCCTGCTTGAACATCATCCCCAAATATACTTTTATTAGTATCGTCTCTTATGAGAAGCCTTCTCCTGCTTGTGGATTAGGAAAAAATTAGAACCTTGAAGGAAAAAAAAATCCATCTTGTCTATAAATATGCATCCAACTTCAATAGCAATTGTGGGGCCACTGCTTTGTCAAATGGTATTCAGGACCAGGCATGCCAGTTGATTTCCTTTCTCAGTCTCTTACAATCCACATCTGACAGCCATTTCATTTCCTACCAGCTTTTAAGACACTCAGTCATTCCTAAATCCTTTCCCTCCAATCACCCAAAATAAACTACAGGTAACAAGATAAATAGGATGTGCTTCTCCTTGCTGAGTGCATTGACTTAAGGCATAGGCACATTTCCCCCTCTTTGAACAGAGATGGTGTAATCCCCTGTCCCAGTACAAGAGTGGCCAGGGTGACCCTGGAGCGTGATGATGAAGGCGAAGTGATGAGAGGTAGCTGATGGCGGGAATTAGAGGACTGTTTCTATCTATAGGGGACATGCCCTTCTGGGACACAGGGGACACAGTGATTCTGATAAAGACGCTTGACTGTTTACATTAGCTTCACGTGAACAATTGACATCAGTGGTTCTTGGGTAACTATACTTGAAGAAAATGTAATAATGGATTGATATAAATCCTCACCCTGGGTGGGAAAAAAAAGTAAGTAAGATCAGAGCCAGATAGTTTGCCCATGCCTTTAAAAATAAAAGGCATATCTCTAAATGCCTCCAACTCCCAAGACATTTAGAATAATGAGGTTTCCTAGACAACTCTTCATTGGGCTTCTGGCTCAAAATGGCTTCTTATGGGGGTGGGTTTCTGCTCTTAAGGATTTTGAGTGGCTTGATCTTGTGGGGTTTAGATGCTACTGGGTAAAATCAGAAGTGAGGACACAGCTTTGAAGCCTTTTTTCCCCTTCTTCTTCTTTAAATGGAGGCACATTTTTCATTGCAGCTGCTTCCCTACTGTGTGATGATTTAACACCCTTAGTCTGGTAGTGGAGGAACAGAGGAAGAGGGGTGGAATTGGAGGAGCATTGAAAAACTAACTACAATACCACCTCCTCCTCTTCATATATTTAACTGCCAAAGGCCCCATTACATTCACCCACAAAGGTAATAGCCCTTCTGAGCTCCTATGGCTAACTTTGTGGCACCGCCCCTTGCCTCTGAGAAGAGGAGTGGGGAAGTTGGCCAGTCTTATGTAAAACTTAAAAATGGACACTTAGTTCTGTTTTTAACACAAGGGTCCCAATTGTGACTTGGAGATTCCCGCCATCGCTGCCTTTACATGAGGCTAAAGAAAAGATCTTACTTGTATGTAAATACTTTAGTAAGTGTTCAACACCTTTTGTGATTTTGAGTGGTCTGGAAAACTTGGGCTTCCACTTAGTATGTCAATTTCATCATTGTAGGTGGAGAAGATGGGATGGAAAATGACAGTGGATATCACAGGGTCACCCATGGTTCCTTTTGTACTGAAACCTCATTTTATACAGAGGATATATATATATATATTTATTTATATATATTTATATATATTTATATTCACCCCCACACACGCATGTATGCACACACACACACACACACACACAAAAGGTCTTTGATAGGCTTTCTGTGTTCTAGTAAAAATAGCTGGCAGCCAGTGTCTAAAGCCAAAAAAGGCCTTTATGCTGCCCACAATGTCCACTATGGATAGTCTTTCAAAGGCAGACACTTGTGTTTATCTGACAAGTGGAACCAGTTCCTGCCTGGGACAGGAATAATCTTCCATTGGCGCAGACGCAGATCTCGAAGACCTTCTGCCTTGTTCCTGTAGGCGTGTAGGATCCATGAGGCAGTCTAGGTAGTTTGATTTTCGCAGCATCTAACTTAATCTAAAGTGAGTGAACAGGAAGGAAAGAGTCAATCAGAGGCTGTCATTTATTTTGACTTTCAGAAATAGCAAATGAGTAATCACTTGTTCTATTTAACACTAGAGACCACTTACAACCTGTTGACTGTTCCAACCAGTCGATGGTGACTCAAGATGGCTCCATGTGTGTCATAGGAGAACTGTGTGCCTAGAGTCTGTAATGGCTACTTCTTCAGAAGTTGAGCTCCAGCCCTTTGTTTAAAGGTGCTTCTGCAGGTACTAAAAACTCCAAACTTTCATTTAACAGCCAGGAGCATTAGGAGTGTTCCAGGCAGTGGGAGATTAGTACAAATGGGGAAAAGTGTCTACCTTCAGGAAAGCATTTATTGTAACTCTGTTGCCCTACATTGATACTTTGCCTAAGTGTCTGATGAAAGATGTGACTAGAGAAACTAACAGGGTAGTGCCCATGTGCATGTAGAGTCTTCAGGAAGAGATGTGGGTATTTGGCAACCCTCAGAGTATTACTTTGAGAAATACAGACCAAAAAACTGGTGGAAGGTGCTATTAGGTTTATAATGAAAGGGAATTCTTTCTGAGGTCCAAAATCAGATAACTATGAACTGTGATGTAGTCCCTATGTGATGTGGTTACTATTTTTAACTGTGTGTAGTTTAGAGTTTTTTGAAGGGTTCTGATCTTTGAATGCTGTACATGATTGTTTTGAAGCAATTATAGTAAATGCCGAGTCAATCAAAAGGCAGTATGCTGTACAGAGGCAAGTACTTTAAGTAGTTATGAACAGTGGTGTTGAGCTTTGCTTTAAAAAACAACAGCAGCCATCAAAAACAGTCTTTTTCTTCTCTTTTTATTTGTCAATAGAGTTATTCATTTTTTCTTGAAGAGTCAACTTACTAGTTTAAAAACATAAAACAGTTGTTTTGTTCACCTGACTGTGATTGTGTTGAAGTGAGAGAATGAGTCTCCAAAGTTTCATCTTCTTGTTCCCGCATCTCTTCCTGGTTAACATGTCGTTTGGAGTACATAGTTAATGGATATGGCTCTCCAATCTCAAGGAGCAATAGGAACACAGTACACAAGTTTGGAAACTAACTTAGCTGGATTTGTGTGGTCTACAGTGTTGTTGTACTCAGTGACGACCTTAAGGAGCCTGGTGGGCAGTGGCTAAGGGCTTGGCTGCTCACTGAAAGGCCAGTGTTTTGAAACCAACAACTGCTTCACTGGAGAAAGAAGTGGTAGTCTGGTTCTGTAAAGACTACAGCCTAGGAACCCCAAGGGATAGGTCCACTTTCTCCTATAGAGTGCCAAGAGTGGGAATCGACAATGATAATGGGTATTTTAATGGGTTGCAATCCATCTTATTTTATGAAGACAAGAAAGAAAATTTGGAAACAGCATTCCTTTTGAACAGCTGCATAACTCTGTCCTTAAAATATTTGGTGGATTTAGCTTATAAAATGATATTTAATATGCCTTTCTGGAAGACAAAAGATGCAGGTTGGTAGTTTTTATGGTTGTGGCTAAAGTATAGGATCAGCCTCATTGACAAGGTAGGTTCAGGGCTGGTGAACTTGCTGTGGGATTTCCCTGAACTTTCGTTCTTCCCACCCCTTACCTCTCCATCTTTGGACGCCAGTCTCAGTTCTGTTCTGCAGGTGGCTTCCATGTTGCCGGCTTCTGCATTTATTTCGATGCCTTTGGGGGCCTCCATCACCAGAGAACGGGTGGGAGACTCCAACCTAAAACATGGATGTAAATTCAACTCTTTAGTACATCTAAGGGCAAGTTGGTGCTGGAAGTATTGAGAGAGCAATTCAATATGAAACAGATTTTTTCTAGTTTTTGTTTATAAACCTGGCAATTGAAGAAGGGAAAACATAGCAGATATGGCTTTTACTTTGTCTATTACCATCCAGGTTGTGGGGAGGTTTGTATAGGGAACACGGCTTCATTTTATTTTCATTGTTGTAATTAGTTGCTGGCAAGAGGGCTTGAACTAATGGTGGCTTTATGTACAGATAAACAAAATGTCACCCACTCCTACATCATTGGCATGATGGTTGGTATATTTGAATCCTTTGTTGCAATTTTTATATATTACCCTTTAATCTGGGGGTGGGGAATCTTTTTTCCACAGCACTATATGGGGCAATAATCTGTTGTAAAAGATTCTCATTGGCTAATTTTCAGAAGTAAAGTACCAGGTCTTTCTTCCAACTCTGTCTTATTCTGGAGAGGCTACTTATACCTGTTCCTCACAGTGACCATACTCATATTTTAAATACCAGAGGCACAACTTCCAGCCTCATAATGTGAGTCACCACAAAATGACAGGTGGGTGTGATCTCACGCCAGAGTTCTGCTTTGTTGCCATCATTAAGCATATATATATATATATATACATATATAACCATATACATAAGTAATTGTAAGTGAGGTATTCTAAACTGAAATTCTGCCCACTGTGTTCAAGCCAGGGGTCTATCATTCTCAGGCAATTTTTTTCCCTCCACAACCCTCCCCATCTGTCTGTTTTCTTTTCCAATGCTTTCCTCATCAATAAAGTGATTCAACTTCTGCTTGGCATCTTAGAACCATGCAACCTATCTTAAGTTTGCCATTAGGAGGATTATTATTGCTACTATATGAATGAATCCCAATGGCATATCAATCCTTTCTCAAATAAAAACAAAAACAATGATTAAAAACAGACAAGAGGTTGCCAGGGATTAGAGATTGTGGGAGTAGTTTGTTTTTACAGGGCAGAAAAAGATATTTTGAATGATAGAAATGAATGCCATTTCCATAACTCTAAGCATTTGCAACAATTCATATAACAATGTCTCCTTCCCCCAGTGAAACTAATCACATACAAATTAACAAGTTAAGAGAAGAAGAATCAGTCACACTCATCCTATATTATTCCTGCAGCATGAGGGGCACTGCTCCTCACAAAACGTTTGCCCATATCATTTAATAAGAAAATTTTCAACTCAAACACAACCATCTTCAGCACATTACAGTGTTTAGCATATTATTAAAGATATATTTAAGCAGATTATCTTCTCTGTAACAGCCCAAGTACCTCAGTGCAGTAAGCAAAGAACCTGAGCCATAACACTCAAGTCTCATTAAGTCAGACTAATTTCCTCAGTTTTATCTCTATATTTCCAACTTTGAAACCAACTTTACACCGCTCAGCTATGTTTAAACAAGAATAAAGTATCTTCTTTAACTACTGAGCACTTCGTTCCCTCCATTATATGCCCCACGTAGGGCTACAACCCGGGGCTGTCCATTTGCGGCAGGAAGAGCAAGAGCAGCAGTGGGCTAGCAAGACTGGCAGAGCCACAGACTCACTCAGACGCCCAGAGACGGCTCTTTACCACGTCACCTTTTTTTTTTCTGGGCTCCTGAGGTGTGCTGGCAGGCACCAGTTTCTTTTTCTTTGTTGTTTGGTCATCACTGCCCTCTGGTGGTGGGAGTACGAGGCCCAGCCTTGCTCCTGGAGAGCTGCTGCTGGATTTGAACCTCCCACCTAGTGGGCCGCACAACCACCATGCCACCGGGGCTCAGCCACATCTTTTTCTTCGAGTCACAACTCATGGTAACTCCACGTGTGCCAGAGAGGAACTGTGCATTGGAGTCGCAGTTCCAAGAGCTGCTGTCAGAAAGTAGAGCGTCTCTGTGGAGCAGAACCGCCAGTGTCTTGTTTAGCAGCTCAGTGTGTCACCTGCTTCCACTGCCTACTGACTCCCAGCAGATTTATCATGCACTGCACTGGAGTTGATTTCAACACATTATCAGCCTCTATGGAGTGTTTGAGACTGTAAATCTTTACAGGAGTAGACAGCCTAATAATTCTTCTGTGGATTGACTCGTGAGTATGAAACACTGACCTAGGGATTAGAAGTCCAATGCTTATTTAAAAGTGCCACCAGCACTTAGATAAAGGATTGGCCTGAATTTCTAGTGAGCCCATTCTTCCTTTCGTCACCTCATGTCTTTGTGAGTGGCAAAAACCCTTCTTTTCTTCCATATAAGTGTGTCACCCAGACTGGGATAATCTGTGTATGGGTCTTTTGTTTATGTACAGTTTACTTCATTTACCATGTGATTTTTCTTACATTTTCTTACAATAAAAATAGAGCTGGGGGGGGGGGCTGTCTTATGATCAGTACAAGAGAAAGTGAGGACACTTCAGTGACCCCAAACCATGATATAACTTAATTCACCAATCTTATGCCCTTTATGCAACCTCACTTTTGCCATACAAGACAGCTAACTTCTTTTTGTCTTTTTCATAAGATCTGGCTGATTCATGCAGTTTATCTACTTTGGTTTACAGTAAGGTTGATGTCGTTCCCATTGCACATTTCCTTTTTAATATATTTTTTCTTAAGTTATATTTTATTCACCTTCTCTCAATGACACCCCAATATCTACCTCCCTCAGTGGCATCTACATACAAGTTTCTTTCTCCCTTCCTCAATGATTTCATCAGTTAAATATGCTTTTATTACATAATTCCTTCTATTATAGTATATTGCCTTGTCTCACCTTTATTATAATTGATTCCCATGTTTTTGTCTAATTCCTTCTTTCTATAATACACTTTGCAGAAAAATGTAGCTGCCAAAAATAACTTTTGAATGGGCCACTGCTCCCAGCAAACATCTTCAGAGGTTCTTTAGAAAGTAACTAAATGCCTGAGATGATCCACCCAGGTAGAATTTGGTCAGATGTAGTCTGTTGGGCTCATTTTGCTGCAAACATCAGCTGTTTTATTGTGTGTCTATTAGTTGAAAGGTACTTCACAACATGCTTTAAAATGTGCTTTAAAATGAAAGTTTGCACAGCAGATTAGGTATGTCCTCTTAACAATTTTTTTGTCCTCTGAACAAATTTATACAAGCTAGTAATAATGGTTACATTTACCTGAAGATATCACATCAGTAACAGTGGAAAGACATTCCTTCATTCTGGTAATTCCATTGCCACTACTATAATTTTCCTGTCCCCTAGCCCTTTCATTTTTCTGTTAGTATAATTTTTGACCTTTTGTTCTCATATAGATAAAATTGTAAAGAATCTCACTATCCACCTATAATATGCTTGTATTATGAGCCATTTCGTTACTTAGAAAAGAATAAGCACAAGAAAATTTTGGTTTAAAAATTAAAGGGTGGGGACTTCTGGAGAGATGGCACCCAGGTTAGCAGCTTGTGTTGGGAGCTTTGTGGAGATCAGTGACTCTGGAGATCAGGAGGCCCAGGAGGGCCAACCCAGAGCAAAAAAGAGCACTTCCCCAAACCAGGAAACACACCGATACCCACTGCAGACCAGTGGTCTGGTGTAAGGTCTACCCCAGGCTGAGCTGCCCACACCATCTGGACCCCACTGTTGCCAGTACCCAGGGATGTCTGCTGGTGGCTTTCCCTGTTGTGCCTGGCTCCTTTGAGCCTTCTGCATGTGGCTCCTCCCGCTGCCATGCCCAGGGGCCTCCCACTGCCTATGCTCCCTCAGAGGGCTGTCCAACTTGCCCTCCAAAAGAAGGAATCTTGGCTAGCTGGGAAAAGAGTGAAACCCCAGGGAGATAAAGCAATAGCCTGACCATGCACCACAGTTGGACTACAGGCAGTCCACAGAAGAATTTCTACTGACTTATCAAAGAGAAAAGCCCATGGCTCTTTGACTTCTAGAAAAATGGCACCATGTTCCTCCAAAATAGCATGTAGATGACAACCTCCCTCAACAACCTCAACACAAAAACAGGAGAAACAAAATGCAATGTCAAAGGAATTAAGAACATGCATAGAAAAAAAAGCAGATGCTGATCTATCACAGAAAGGAATCTTCAGAATGATGCTTGGAGTCATACAGGTTATGAGGGAAGGAATACAAAATATAAGATGAAATGATAGTGGAGATAAAGGTCACACACCAAAGAGAAATACAAAAGTTAAGGGATGAGGAAACAAAAGCAAATAAGTTAACAGACTTCAACAGTCTAGAGCAGTGGTTTTCAACCTTCGTAATGCTGCAAGCCTTTAATACAGTTCCTCATGTTGAACTAGCAACCAACCATAAAATTATTTGCATTGCTCATAATTGTAATTCTGCTAATACCTAAAACAGGCAAGGATCTCATAAGAATTGAGAATGGTAAAGCAATATTGCAAATGAACATCAATGCAAAATTCCTTTAACCAACCATTCACCAGTAGAATACAAAAGTATATAAAGGAATAATTCATTATGGCCAAGTGGAATATATTACAGGGATGGAGGGATGGTCAACACATGAACGTCCATAACAATATTCATCACATGAATAAGAACAAGGATAAAAACCACATGATACTATCAATAGATGTAAGAAAATCATTCAGCAACATCCAACACCCATTCCTGTATAAGACACTCAAGAAGAAAGAAATGGAATAAAAGATCTTTAATATAATACTGTTGTATAGGAAAAGCAAACAGCCAGCTTTATAGTCAATGGAGAAAAGATGAAAACAATCCCATTCAAAAGGGTGATTAGACAAAGATGTCTGTTGTCTCCACTTTTATTCAACATCATATTAGAGATCGTAGCTAATAACATATTCAGATGACATGATTCTATATATTGAAAACCCCCAAAGCTTCACAATAGGAGTGCTGGAATCGATAGGGAAATACAATAGAGTGGCAGATATAACATCAGCAAAGAGAAATGAGGAAATTAAAAAAGGTAGTATCCTTCACAATAGCCAATCACAAATTGAAGTATCTAGGGGTATACTTTACCAAAAACCTAACAGAATTGTACAAGGAATACTACAGAACACTATTAGAAGAAACCAAAAGAAATATCCACAAATGGAAGAATATCCCAAGTTTGTGGGTTGGAAGACTCAATATAATAAAGATGTTAGCACTATCCAAGACACTATACATTTTTAATCCTATCCAGATACAATTATCAGTATCTTTCTTTAGAGAATTGGAAAAATTGACTACCAACTTCATATGGAGAGGGAAGATGCTAACAATTAGCAGATAATTCCTCAAGAAGAAGGGCAAAGCTGGAGGGCTTGTTTTATCTGATTTTAACAACTATTGTACAAACACAGTAGTCAAAACTACGCGGTACTGATATAATGACAGATACTCAGACCAACAGAAAAGAACATCAAACCCAGAAATCAAATAATAATAACCAGAAAACTGATCTTTGATCAGAGCCCCCAAAATAACAAGTGGGAAGTGGATGCTCTCTCTAATAAGAGGTTCTGGAAAAATGGATGTCTACCTGCAGAAAAATGAAGCAAGACCATTACCTCACTCCATGCACAAGAATAAATTCAAGCTGGATCACAGACCTTGAGGTAAGACCCCAAACTATTAGGACCATCAGTGAAGGAGTTGGGGCAAACTTAAGACCAGGGGGCAAGGTATACATAATCTACCAGAAATTGGGAAAGATACAGAAACAGAGGAAGCACAAACTGACAATGGGATACTAAGATAAAACACTTGGATACAACAAAAGACTTCATGAAGAGAGTAGTAAGAGTGCACAGACTGGGAAACCATCTTCAGCAATGACACAACAGACAAAGGTCTTATTACTAAAATCTACATTACTCTGCTAGTCTAAAATAAGAAAAAAAATAGACCATTGAGGGGGTGGACAAAAGACCTGATCAGAACTTTCACAAGAATGGAAACCTGCATGGCCAATAAATATATCAGAAAATGTTCCAGATCATTAGCCATAAGGGAAATGGCAAATTAAAACAATCATGAGATACATTTAACATCCTCAGAGATAGCCCAATTAAAAAAATATGAAAGCAACAAATGCTGGAGCCTTTTTGGTGAGATAGTAACTCTTATCCATGGCTGGTGACCCTGTAGGTATGTATAGCCATTATGGAAATCAATTTGGGAATACCTAAAACAAATGAAAATTGAGCTATCATATGTCTAGCCATGCCCCTTCTGGGCATATATCCAGAAGAAGTAAGCAATATACCACAAGCAGACATCTGGAAACAACCTAAATGTACAATTGATGAATGAATTAAAAAACTCAGATATATATGCACTATGGAATACTATGCATTCATTAAAAAACAATGATGAATGCATGAAGCATATCATCTCTTGGGAAAAATTGGAGAAAATCATGCTAAGGGGAAATTAGCCAAGTACAATAGGGCAGGTACAAGATTAGTCCACAAGGTAAGCACAATGGGCATAGAGGACAAGTTACTTAATGCATACTTTCTGGGGTCTAGGTATCCTGGTAGGAGTCAGACCCAACCCAGGGATGCATATTGCATCCAACTAAAAAGGGGGTGGGGTTGTTGGTAGTGGGGGAACAGGGTGCTTATCAAGAGGATATTATTTACATCTCCATGAAAAATGGAGCGAGAAGTCGGAACTCATTCTTGTGTGTCAAGCCTTGAAGGCAACATACCAACATGGAGTGAAGCATTAGCAGAGGATTGGGGGGCTGGCCCCAATCGGAACTATGTTAATCCCCATCCTAGAACAATGTACTACAGAGGACAGCACTGAAAATATAGGCTAGGGAGAAAGGCCAGTCTGTACTAACCACCAGGGACAGGAGGAGAGCAAGCAAGCGTGGATCTCATACGGGGCCACCAAACTTTGATGACACCATTCCTGCTCCAAGCAGCCAATCACATGGAGGACTGTCAGACCAGCCCCAACACGAGATACAATGGTCCCTTGCTGGACCATGGCACTACAGAGCATAGCCGGTGAATCATGATGAGAGCCCAACAGAGCAGCAAAGGGGAGAAAAGTGAGGAAGTCCCTGAGAGATTCCCAAAATAGACTTCTGACTTAGGGTCAGGATTTTTTTTATCTTAGCTTATATAAATAGGCATATAAAATAATAAAAGGAAAAGAAAAAGCCTGTAAATAATTTCAGGTGTATCTGCTGACTTTTATCAATGTTTTCCAACTAGGTCTGATGAGGTACCAAGTCAAACCCCACAGGCATTCTACACCCTCACCATCAATTTTAGATCCCTTGTTCTCTTGTCCCTTCACTCTCTTTCCCTCAGCTCCTACTTTTCCATGCCCTTGGGAACAATCCGTCCAGTTGATCAGTTATAATGTAGCTGGGGGGAATTATTGAGTATCAAATGAAGGGTGGACATCATAGAGGGGCAGGAGGAAAGTAAAAGGTAACAGTAATACATTAGGGCAAAAGCCATATATAGAGGTATAAATGTAGGCATGTCCTTATGTAAATATTTTAATATGTGAAGATAGGGGTATTGATCTATGTACATATATTTATATGTTTAATACTTAAAGGTAGCAGATGAACATTGGGCCTATACTTAAGTCTTCCCTAAACACAAGAACACTTTATCCTAATAACTTGGCATTCCATGATACTCAATTTCTCAACATGATCACAGAAAACAAAATGGGTGCATAAGCAAATGTAATGAAGTAAAATGATGTGTCCAGCTCTTAAAAGATATAGCACCTATGGTCTTAAGGGCTTGAAGTTAAATAAACAGGCAACGAGCAAGGAAGCAACAAAGTCCACATGAAAGAAACACCCCAGCCTATGTGATCACAAGGTGTCAACAGGATCAGGGACCAGAAGATCAAAAGCAAACAAGTATATCAGTGTGAAGGAGAGTTGTCAGAGGGGAGACCCCAAACCTGTCTATAGACAATTAGACGTCCTTTCACAGAAGGGTCATACAATTTTGTCAGGAATACAGTATAGCACTGATATAACACACAACATTCCTCTGGTTCTTTAATGCTCCTCCTGTCCCCCCACACCCTGACACACACCACACACATACTATCATGTCCCAAATTTTACCTCACAAATCCTGCTAGACTGGAGTATATGAATTGGTACAGATGAGAACTTTTGATACATGGGAGTCAGGAGAGGAAAATACCTCAGAAAGAGTAATGAGATAGCGATACCATGAGGGAGGGTGTAAATGTCTAGCAGTATGGACCTGTAGTGAGTGACAACCTGAAGAAAAAGACTGACCAGTGGACTGATCCAAAGCTAATTATCTATCCAATGTACAGATTTATATATACCGAGGTAAGGGTACATATCACACATAATGCAAAAATAACATTGTGATAAAATTGCTCTAGGCACAAATGGTTCATTGGGACTAATTTTAAATACAGCTGTGTTCTCCATGCTCAGGGTATCTCACAATGTGGGAAAACATATGACCATTGCCCCAGAACTCCAGATTACACATTGTCCCCCAACACTCCAGAGAGTCACCAGGAAAACTCACTGATTCTCTTGAAATCCTTTTTAAAAGTCATTTTATTGTGGGCTTTTCTTTTTTTATTTTATAGCTAATGATGAAGAGCTAAAAAGCATCTAACTGCTGAAGCTGTGGTTTTTCTAAAAAGCTTCATGTTACAGAAGCAGAACATTTTTCCAGTTAAGTTGACCTTCCACAAGCTTGGGATCATCCTGTTTCTTCTGTTCTTATTGCAAACCTAGAACAATTTCAACTTCTTTTCAGTTTTTTTTTTCAGGAGCATACTGAGTTTCACTTGCTCCTGCACAAATATTAACTCATTTTTTACTTTTTCTTGGGTTTAACCATTCCAGTTTTGTTTGCATAAAAGCAACAATCTTCTCCTAGAGCCATGCATAAGCTACCTTGTTGAACTATAACAAGGAAAGAGATTCCTGGGGCTGAGGGTCCCACCACTCTTGGATCTACCAGAAGGGGCACTAATATAGGAGCGGCTCAGTGAGATCCAGTGCTTCCAACAATTATGTCCAGGTGTTCTCTTCCTTCTGTCCCACTAAATAGGTACACCTGGGGGGTTATATGAACTATTATGCACAGCTCAGAGTGCTTGTTTTGGTTGAATATAGGCAAGGGCTTTTAAAAGAGGTATGACAGATGTGTAACAATGTTAAAGGCAGGAAAGTCACTCACCCAGCTGCGGGTCTCTACTGTTAATTTAGATAGAGTCTCTTTCAGGGTCTGTTTCATCTTTCAATTTGCCCTGAGTTCTGAGGGTGATATGCACTGTGTAATTTCCCGTTTGTGCCTAAAATTTTCCTTACTGTCTGTATAGTTTTGGCAACAAACCTGGGTCCATTGTCTGACCCAGTGGTGTTAGGCACCTCTCACCGACAGACTGTCTCATTGACTAACTTTTTACCTACTAAATGAGCAGTTTTTTTCTTGGTGGGGAATGCTTCCACTGACCTGAATGTGTCTACAGAAACTAACAAATACCTGTAATTCCATTGTTCTGGTTTAATCTCTGTAAAATCAACTTCCCAGTGCTTTCCTACCTAGCCTCCTCATCCTTGGGTCCCGACAGGGTGTGGAGATGGCACATGGAGATTGTCTATTGACTTGCAGGCAACTTCTGCTGCCTTGGCGAGCTGGAGACCCCATAATCTTGGGGGACTAGTCCTGCCAAGTCACTAGAGCCTAGCTGAACATAGGGGTGCAGCTGTTTCAGGAGCCTTTTACTTTCACTATCTGGTTATCAGGGCCATTTAAAAAAATTTAATAAATTTTATTGGGGGGTCGTACATCACTTATCACAATCCATACATACATTGTGCCAAGCCCCTTTGCATGCCTGTTGTCCTCGTCATTCTCAAGTCATTTGCTTTTCCACCTGAGCCCTTGACATCAGCTTTTCATCCTCCCCCCACCTGCTTCCCTACCAACCCTTTATATTTTATAAATTATTATTTTGTCAAATCTTACACTGCCCAATGCCTCCCCTCTGCCGAGGGTCTCAGGGGGCCACTTTTCTTCTTGCTTTCTCTCCTGCACATGGTGATTTATTCCTGAGTGTCGACTCTCCCCCCTCTCTACTCCATTCCTCCCTCCACCCTTCTTGTGTCTCCACTCTCAACACCGGTCCTGAAGCGCTCATCTGTCCTGAGTTAACAGGTCCGTTCTTAAAGTTGCAGCTCAAGTTGCTTTTTCTACCTTTCTGTTGCCCAGGGTCATTGGGCCGGTTCCTTTTTTATGTCAATGACAATGCATAATAGACACTTTTCTGGGTCCCAATCAGGGTTGCACAAGGGGAAAGCGGATTCCAACTCCTGGGGATCAGTCTAAGTCATCTGTCTGCTCCCAAGACCTGTTTGCAGCTCCTACTGTGAATGCAATTGTGCTACTTGGTTGTAAAGAGAGTCTCTCGACAACTGTCCCACGTTGACCTAGGGGGTCTTGACTCCACAATATCAATGCACAGGATGATGTAGATGAGTTGGTCTGGGCGTTAAAATAAGCTGCTGCAGCCTTGCCTGTGGTCAAAGGCCTGGATAACCTGAAGGGGTTCTTCTTTCTTTACGTACTTCTTTATGCATTTTAGAATTTCTATAATTTCCCCTGCACTTAGCATCTAGAAAATCTTTGCTATGTTCTTACTGAGAGTCTGCTCAGACAAACCTTTAGTTTGGTTTTTCTGAAGTAAATCTTTAATATCCCTGCCTCTATGAAAGGAATTTTGGCTGATGTACTTTATGTTGGCAGTTTTTAAAAATCTTACTCATTGAAGACATTATTCCTCTGTGTTCTGCTCTCACTCCTGTGTTGCAGTAAAGAAGTCAACTATCAATCTAAATTCAATTCTATAAATTGTACTTGGTTCTTTTTGCTCCTATTGCCATGCATCTTTGATGTTCTACAATGCTATTCTTATGTGTCCTGATGTGGTTTTCACTGTATTTGTTTGGCTTGCATTTGGACTTCTAAATTTGTGGCTTTGTTTTGTTTATTATGTAGGGAATAATACTCAGCCAATATGTCATTGACATTTGTTTATGCCCCATTCTCTCTTTCTGCATCTAGGATTAGACATTTTCACTCTATTAGTATGAGTGCTTTCTGAGAAAGTGTTCAGCTATAGTTTCACAAGCATTAATTTCCCTCTATCTATAGCCTAATCACATCCATCAAAGCTTTGCTTTGTGAGATGGCTTTTATTCCTTATTTCTTTACTTATAATACATTTACTTGTCATACTCTCAGATAAATCTTATATCTGAAGTGTCCAAGGGTCTCAGGGGGCCACCTTTCTTCTTGCTTTCTCTCCTGCACATGGTGACTTATTCCTGAGTGTGTTTTGATTTTCTGGCCTGTGAGTGCCAAGTTCTGGGTCTTTATCAGTGGAAGTTTTTTGACACCTGCATCGAACATGGTTTTCATTAGAAGAGTTTGTGTGTGTCCCCATGAAGTGCTGGTGCCACCTGTGCACTAATTTCCTAGCTTGTTGTATATTTTAAGGTCAGCCAAGTAGTATGAATCTCGCCAGAAAACCAGACTTAAGACAAATTTTAAGTTACAAAGCCTATTTCTTTCCCTTTCTTTCAATGGTGCCACTCAAGATAGGTCTTTCGCTTGTAAGTATTTTGGATGGGAAAACAAGGGTGGGTCAGAGAAACTTTAGTTCACCCTCACATAGTGGGACATGGTACTTGGTCTTCATATCTCATCTGTGAAGTTCTTTAGGCCAGAGAAAGGGAAGCTCAAATTTCACCTTCCGAGTTCAATGCAGCAATTGCATTTCTAGATTTCCAATTATTTTAGTGTTTGCATCCTAGATACTTATAATTTTCAGCTCATCAATGAACTCAGTGTATATATTTATCCAATAGTTTTGTTTGTATCTAGGGAGTGGGACAATCAGTGTACTTAGACTAAAGGTCTAGGTTTCTGACTTTTCCTAAGAAGTTAGAACTTGAAAGTATATAGTGAAATTAACTATATCTTTTAGATAGACAATTTGTTCTATTCCCATTGAATCATGAGTATGCTAACTTTCTGAGAGATAGATCCAAACTAAAAGCTGTCAAATTGCTAGAAACTATAGATGTATTAGTCTATGTGCAATCGGCAGAAAAGAGCCTATTTGAGAATAAGGTAGGTTTTCTATAGGATTTTTATTTTACCCAATTATAGGATCTGGTTAAACAGATTATGTGTCTAATGTCAATATCTCAAATAAATCAGGTTAGTGGTCAGGGACTGAGAATGAGGCATGAAGTGGGAACAGTGAGGGTGTCTCATTACCTGTAGGTCTCTAAGTCAGGCATGTTTAATCTCTGCTGGAAAAGCTGTTTCCCATTCTACTAAAGTGAACTGCTTTGCACTAGCATGCTAGTGTAAAAGATAATCTTTCATTTCCACCTTCTAAGCCACATGAGATGCAACTAAGCCAGGGAATGGATTTCTAGGAGATGTAGTTCCCATTTAGCTAAGTTCTCACTGCCACCCAGTGGACTCTGACTTAGCATGAGTCTATAGGACAGCGTAGAACTGTTTCTGTGGGTCTCTGAGACTGTAAACGTTTACTGGAGTAGAAAATCTCACATCTCTCAGATGTTGTGACTAGTAGTTTTGAATTAGTGTGGCCTTATGGTTATCATCTTAACGCCTAACACATTATTACAAGTCCGCCATACCATGTTATCTTTTTTTTTTTAATTGGTCTGATTTGAGAACACTGTCCTCCATGGAAACAACTTCAACTTTCAATACAGAAACTGGCTGAAATAAAATAAGGACTTATAAGTTGGTAAGAAGAAACTGCTTTTCTAATTACTGTATATAAAGGCTCTACTTTGAAGTCAAGCTTGGGTAACGAAATTCAAGCACCTCATATCTTGTGATATATGTTTAAGTTTTATGTACAAAGCTGCACAGGTTTTAGAGATGCCTTTAAATCATGAGCTGAAAAATCTATGGAGAGAATTCTGGGGTTCTTCTCTAAATACTTAAAAAATAGATTGGATATTTTCACTTAAAGGCTATTTCTTTCAGAAAGAAATATTCTTTCAGAAATCACTTTCAGAAAGTGATATTCTCTCCTCTAGGGAAACTCAATTTGAGACTTACATTTGTGAAAGTAAGTTAGACTCTTACAAAATATTCATTTGAACCAAACCTTCTTTCCCAGTGTAGGACTTGTTGAGGGACTTAATAGACAATTATTTATTATAACAGGCATAAGGGTTTAAAGAAGGGGCGCATGTCTCAGACTGGCAGAGTCTGGGTTGGTCTTGAAAGTCCACATGGGACTGTCTTACTTATTTAGTCAAAAAACATTTCCAGAGTTCCTTGGCAGACAACTGCTGTTGCATTGAGTCAGACTCAAGGTGGCTGTATGTAAACAGAATACAACAGTGCTCAGTCCTTGGCTGCAGGTTGAAATCTATGTGCCAGTCCAATTGAGGGTCTTCTCTATCCTTGCTGGCCTTAGTTCACCAAGCACACTGTCTTTCTTTAATAACTGATTCTTCCAAAGCACATAGCCTAAGCATGAAGTTTTCATTGACCAATGTTTTGAAGTAAATGGCCATGCCTTTCTTCCTAGTCCCTCTTACTTAAAAAGCTCTGCTGACACCAGTCCATCATGGGCAAGCTTGTAGGTATTTGAGCTGTTTGTGACATACCTTCCAGCATCACAGTAATCTGCAAGTCACCCTAGTACTACACACTGACAGGTGAGGTGGTGGAAGTTGATATGTATATAGAAATTTTAAATAGAATGAGTACATCTGCTGTGTATTTTGCATAGGTAGAATTAAAGAAGGTACCTTCCAGGAATGAGTTATCTTTCACCAATGTAGGATGCAGCTTGCCCCCCACTGGCATGAACTTTTCTCTGAAAAGTTCCAATTCTAGGGCTAGAGGTGTGGCAGACCTCCTAAGTGCCCAGGATCGGTGTGCCACCCTCAGAGTTCTTTTAATTACTTTTCCTTAAGGAAGTCCAGAGTTTGACCCTGAGAATATGACAGATAGATTAGTTGTGACATGCTGGTGAGATTTTTCTCCACTCAGACATCATTTCCCACAACACTTCTGCATTCATTGGAAGCCTCTCTTTTTGTGTTCAAATTCTATTTCAAGGATGTGTACTAGAGATGGCGACAGGGCACCTTTTCTCCTCTGTTACCCTGGAAATCTAATGAATCAAAAAAACCCCTCACACTTTAAATGCTATTGCAAGGTCTGTTGTTAAAACTCCAGGACTAATTTATTTGCTCTTGGCATTATCAGTTTGTTCTCTCTGTTTCAGGCTCATTTTTTTTGTTGAAATTGTTTTTGTTGCAACAGTGATTACTTATCCAGATTTCTCGTTTTCATTTCCTTCATCATAAGAATCTACATTAATCACTTCCAAAGCTAGACAAGTTTTTAGATCATATTTTCCTCCCATCCTCTCAGATGGCAGATGGTGGCTTTTGTTACATTGGGGAGCGACCTTCAGAACATCATAAAAAACCCATAATATATGTGGTTACTGAAATAGAAGAGGATTTGCTCCATGCTTTCCTTGGAAACCGGCCTAGATTCATGACAACACCATCACCTAGGATGGTTTTGTGTTTTTACTCGGGGGGGTGGGGGGGAGAGATCAATCTGAGAAATTATGCTTAAAAGGGAAGGAATTTCCAAGGGAGTTGGGCAGAGGATTTGTAGAGTTGATTATATGTTCTGGGCTTTCAGAGTAGCTGCCGAGTTCCCCTCAGTTTGGATAGGCCTGAGACTGAGAAATTCCCAGGTGGTTCACATCGCCTGGGAAGCCTTTTAAAGTACTTAAGCTCAGGTCATATTGCACATTAATTTAATAAAAATGTCTGAGCCTCTGTATTTAAAAGTTTCTCTATAGGAAAATATATGATGCCCCTGACTTAGATGGACTAATTTAGCAAATCTATGAATCTTAATACAACACCCTACCTTTCTACTGAAGGGAACCGTACGAGATGCCATCTCATCTGGGGGGAGAAGAACCTGAGTGGCAACTTCTGTGGTTCAGTGAACATGCTTGGTAAATGAAGATTGGCAGCCCTTGCTACCAGGACCTGCTGGATTAAGTGGACCCCTTACATTTCTGTGCTGTTGAATTATTATTGTTGTGTACAAAAAAACCTTAGCACGTTTATAGAATTATTTATACAAAAAGCATCCAGCCTTAGGATAGTAGCATTATTTATGGCAATTTTTAAAGTGTCGATTTTCTCCCTGCAATTCTTCATTTATTTGAAGCTCACCAGATTTCTCTGAATTTTAAGAGCTCTATTTTTAACTTTTTTTTGCAAAAAAGGGCTTTAACATTTGCTCCCATATTTTAATTCTGCTGTTGATAAACACAACTGAATCAACAGCCTTTTTGAAGAACCTGATTTATATCGATACAATGGGCATTAAAGTAATAAAGGGTGAGATTTTAAAGTAAGACAATTTTAAAAGCACTATATTGACTACCAGCTTATTAAACACTGTGGTCCAATTAGTTTTCAGTTTCATCATTCATGATCTTCCCAGTCATCTCATTTTCTTGCTACTGCAGTGACTCAATCTGTGTTTTGAGTTAGACTTTTTTTTTTTGAGTTAGACTTTTATAGAATGTGATTCAAGGGGCTTTCAAAAGCCCAAAAGTTTCAAATCAAAGTTCAGTGGCAGATTAAGAGTCTCCCATCATTTAGTGGATCCATATTATATGCTATGCACGTTGGGAAAGTTTCACATGTTATCCCATCTGCCATTTTCTGCCAGTCCCATCTGGGAGATAAAGCGGAGAAGGTTGAAGCAGGCGAAATGTCATGGTTCTGGCTATATCTTAGGGGAGTTATAGATCAAACCAGATTCTCTGCTTCCTGTCCAATATGTGTCACACTATTCCATGGCTCTGATTCTTAAAAAATAGTTCCACACAACTAGTGGCCATCTGTCTTCCTGTAACCTTCTTGTCATTTTAGAGATTCCACTGGAAATGCTCCAACTTTATAAAGACCAAGCCCTGGTCACCTTGAGATTTCTTTCATCCAGGGACCTCTACTGTGTGAACTTGTGGTCAGGTGACCCTCCTAATTATCTTTGTCTGTAGCAAATGTTAGGCTACTCTAGCTATATTGGCCTTTTCTGGTGGGAGCGAGTTTTAAAAAGGTCTTCTCCTTCTCATCCAGGGCTTTCCAATACTAAAGCCCCCCAGAGCCTTCACTTCTACTCTTCATATGTCTATTTTCTTTTCATCCTTCAATATTTGATTCTGTGTCACTTCTTTAGAAAGACTTTCCCTGACCACTCCTTCTATCACTCTGGGACTGTGTCACTGAACACAATTCATAATTATTTGTGTTTCCTTGTTTTAAGAATAAGCTCTGGCTTGCCTAGATTTATGTCCAGCACCAAGGACGCTGCCCAACAATAAATATTCGTTGAGTGAATGTAGCCTCTTGAATCATCTACTTAAATTGAATATGATGCTTCTTTTAAGTTCTGATTGACTCCATACCATAACCCCCCCCCCCCAATTTTCTTGATATGGTTAAAGATAATTTCAGATTGTAATTACAGTTCAATCATATTAGAATTGTAAACATTAGTATTCTCATACTAAGTTTAGACAAAAAAAGGTACTTCAGTCTGTTTGTGCTTCTACTGTCATATTGTATCTGTTGTAATTGCTATTGTGTTTAGTTTTTACATTAATCAGTGGTCATCACATTGGCTCTGCCTCATGGATACCCCATGTATAACCAAAGGACACATTACCCCATTCGGTGCCATTTTCATGTGTGTTCGTGGGCCTCAGTACATTCCATTGTATAGCTTGAGTTCTTTCCAAAAGGAGGCTCATCATCTGGCATTATATTAGATGGCATTCTGTATGACCTATGAAATTTCATTGGCTCATTTTTGCAAGTTAAATATCTAGCCTATCTTCTCAGTCTGAACACTCCCCTGAAACCTGACACAGTTGACCCTGTGGACATGGCTTTAACATTATGGGAATGTGTGAGCCTCCACAGTATGATCCAATGACATTGGGTGGTGAAGTTTTTATATTATATTATGTCCAGAGTTTCCTTTTTAGTTACTGAAAATATTGATCTTTAATAACTTCAACTCTAAAATTATTTGGAGGTAAGGTAGAAGAATAGTTATGGTAATTGTTTTTTTGTTTTGTTTTTTGAAAATCAGAGGTTTGCAGAATAGCTCATGGTTTGATGTTCACTTCATCCATTGCAATCCTCTCCATGTACCATCACTTATTCCCCCTCCTCCTTGAGTTTTCATTCTTCTTTCCTAGCCCTTCTGAATTTTGTTCTTGGGGAAATACTGTCTTTTTAAAATCTCAAATGGTTGATAATTGTAAGTGGTGCATGTCTCCCTAATGTTACTGTACCTCTTAGAAAGCTGCCTATTCAGCAGATAGACATTGGGCCTCCACTCAACTACTTTCTCAATGCAAGAACATTTTGTTCTATTAAATTGGCATTCTATGATGCTCACTTTCCTGACACAATCCCTGAAGACAAATGTGTGTAAGCAAAACTGGTGAAGAAAACTGATGGTGCCCAGTTATCAAAAGATAATAGCATCTGGGGTCTTAAAGGTAAACAGCAGCCATCTAGCTCAGAAGCAACAAAGCCCACATGAAAGAAGCACACCAGCCTATGTGACCATGAGGTGTCAAAGGGATCAGTATCAGGCATCAAAGAACTAAAAGGTATATCACTATAAATGAGGGTTAGTATAGATTGGGGACCCAAGCCCAACTATAGGTAATGTGACATCCTCTTAAGAAGAGTAGTGGACAAGAAACGAGCCAGTCAGGGTAGAGTATAGCAACAATGAAACATGTTCTTAAGTACTTCCTCTAGTTCTTAAGTACTTCCTCCCCATCACTGTCATGATCCCAATTCTAACTTACAAATCTGGTTAGACCAGAGGATGTATACCAGTACAGATAAGAACCAGAAACATGGAGAATCCAGGAGATAATCCCTTTAGGACCAGTGGATAGAGTAGTGATACCAGGAGGATGGAAGGAAGGTGGAGTGGAAAGGGGGAACCGATAATAAGTATCTACATATAACCTCTTTCCTGAGGTATGGACAACAGCAAAGTGGGTGAAGGGCGATATCGGGTACTGTTGAATATGACAAAATAATAAAAGTTTATAAATCAACAAGGGTTCATGAGGGAGCAGGGAGAGGGGAAAATGAGGAGATAATACCAAGGGCTTAAGTGGAAAGCAAATGTTTTGAGAATGATGATGATGACAAATGTACAAATGTGCTTGGCATACAATGTATGTATGTATGTATGTATGTATGTATGTACTGTGATAAGAGTTGTAGGAGCCCCCAATAAAATGATTTAAAAAAAAGAAAGCTGCCAGTAGCTTTCCTGAAACTTGAACCATGAAGTGAGTTCAGAGCTGAACTTCAGCTTTGAAGTTCAGAGCTGAAGAGTGACTATGGGCTATTGTCTCCGAGATCCCACCACTCTGATCAGATATTTTAATGTGGTCCTTTTCAGAGCAGTTGCTTGTGATAGTTGGACACCATCTAGATCTGGTTTTAGTGTCATGAAGACTGATGTTCATGCAGTCCCTTAGAATAATTGTTTTTACCTGTCTTTGATACACTTCATTATTTTTCCCTCTGGACAGACCAGTAGTTGCATCTTACATGGCTAATCATGCATTTCTAAAACCCCAATTGCAACTTATCAAGGTAAGATGTAAAAGTAGGTAGCATGTTTCTTATGCCAATTGCTCTTGTTAGGTTTTGGCACCATAGTCATGAGCTGCAATCCTGGTGACCCTAGAATAGTGGTGACTCTAGAACAGAAATGTTTGAGCTACAGTCATGATTACTTCTATCTGCCAATGAAGTTTTACAACAGTTGCTAAACTTTGAGGCTTTCTGATTCTTATGCTCAATAGAGGACAACGCTATTTCCTTTATAGAATCATAAATAACACAGAATGTGGACATATAGGTGAAGTCATCATCAAGGGTATGGCATTTAAAATTTATCATTCTCATCTTGATAATAAAAATTCAGCCCAATCTATTCATTCCCTCCACTAAGCTGATAAAGATCTTTGTCAGTACCCCACCCCACCATTACCTAACACCTCTATTTTAGGGATAAGGAAATCCAATACACTTCAGAGACATTAATTGGCTTGATTTTTTTTTTTTAGGTCTCTCAGCATTTGACACAATAGCCACAACAAAGAAATGCAAACATACAATGATCATGGAATTACATAGGCCCATGAAATGTTTTCCTTTTGTTATACATATGATTATCATGATTCAGAGACAACTTATATGCAACTACTGACTTTCTTAACATTTCAAAATCCACAAGTGCTCAGTTGACAGAATTTAGTGCAAAGAGCTTGAATGTTGAGTAATTTCAGTCTCATTTGCAAAGTCAAGGGGCTGAAGCAGTTCATTCTTCTTCCATTATATGTGATAAATTGTTACAAGGTTTTCTAAAACTTTTGTGCTTTGAGAGAGGACAAAGCTTGACAGGTTTCCTGCAAAATTTGTCAGTTATATTTGCCAGAGGTAAAACTGATCTCAAATATTATGCCTTAGAAGTCTAATATGAGCAACTGAATTGTGATTAGAATATTTGGATTTTAGAGCAAATCATGCTGCTCAGAATCTGAGGTTTCCAAGGTGATGGCATATGAAACTACGAACATCATAATTGCAGTTTCCAGAGTAACTATCTTTCGGATCCTCCACGGGTCCTATCATCATTACATTTTTCACACTGTGATTCTTTCTAAAGTGTGGTACAAACTAAATAATTGATGTAAATATCAAAGAAATGACATACATTCCAAGCTTTAATGAGTGCGGTAACTTTCAAGTCTTCCCAATAAGATGTATTGCTCTCAGAACATTCACGACCTATGTAGTTAACCTTAGTTCATGTGGAAGAGAGAGCTAGGCTGTTGATTAGTTTAATTCAGAATGAAAATTAATACATCCAAAAATGTTATTTGGTCTTCTTGTTCAAATGAGCCTTCCTGATTTGATCTGGATCAGAAACCTACTTGAAATCATGGGGAACTGTGGTATAGCACAAAGAGCAGTAGAGCCCAGATTCCTATGTCAGCTCCTAATTATCATGTGGCCAGGATACCCGGGTCTCCTCTGCATCATGAGAGCGTTGGTCAAGGAATTAAACAGGTACCTGTCTAGGCCTAAAATACAGCTTACATTGGTTATCAGCACACACATTGGGGAAGATTTCTAGCCAATCAGCATGCTGCCTGTCATGTGACTGTAAAGAAAGAGCCTGCCTACTCAAGTGACTCTGATGCTCTCTCCTTGTTCTCATGGCTTCCACTCATCAACAGCACCTTGGTCAGCTGTTATACCAGAATCACTGACTGTGGGGACTAAACCGGCTGACCTACATGACTCTAAAAATTCTGAAAAATGGATATTAAGACCTCTTATGTGAGCAACTGTACTCTACTCAAGCTTATTCTTTGAAACTGCAAATAAGAACTTTTAAATTTAACTTTTAAGAGTATTATATACTTATAATGTTCTAGGCATTGCTCTGCCTTGTTTTAGGTGCTCTGCTGATAACAGTAGTTATGAATTTGGGTGCTAACCAAAAGGCCAATGATTTGAACTCATGAACTGCTTCATGAGAAAATATGTCACAGTCTACTTCTGTAAAGATAATAGCCTTTTTAACTCTATGGAGTAGTTCTACTCTGTAGCATAGGGTCATTTGATGGCATTGTATTAAGTAAAACAAGTCTGAGAGGACATTGTTTATTATTATTTATTATTCCCATTTTACAAATAGAGAAAGAAAGGGACGCGGAAATGTTAAATCTAAGATCATACCATAACCAAACCAAACTCATTGCCATTGGGTGAGTGCTGACCCAGCAACACGTCACTGTGGATTCACAAGATACTCACTGTCTAAGGGAGCAGAAAGCCTAGTCTTTGTCTTGGGGAGTTACTGCCAGTTTTGAACTACTGAGGCAATGTGGATTGTAGCCCAACTTTTATCCACTACACCACCAGGGCTCCTCACAATGAGTAGCTATCAGTATAGTGAATATTCCCACCATAGCTCTATCTTGAGAGTACCTACTTTAAAATATTAACTGAAAATTGCCTTTATTCATTAAGAATTAACAAATGTTGGAGTAATAGAGCTAGATTTTAGGGCCTCGAGTAAAAAGAAGATTATAATAAAAATTCAATACCTTATTTATTTTAAACAAACTTTAGTTAATGTGAAGGTATCTATTTATAATGAAAGTAAACAGTTTTATACTTTATATTCATTGAAAATTACTCCTTTTGGTCTAGTCATAAAAAAAATAATCTGGTTAATATTGAGTCTTATATTCTTAGAAGTTTTGCACAACTCTTTCTGGGTCCTGTTCTATTGAGAAGGAAACCATGGAAAGCCTAAAATATTATTTGGAATTGACATGCCATTGGTTCTGGTCTCAAGGTTAGCTGGTAGATTATATAAAATGCCAGCGGTAAACAATTCCAAAGAGTAAATCTGGTGGCAGTTGGCTGTTAACCAAATGCCAGCAGTTCAAACCCACCAACTGCTTCTCAGGGAGAAAACTATAAATATCTGCTTCCTAAAAGCTTCAATCATGGAAACTCTATGGGCACATCAATTCTGCCCCATAGGGGCATTACGATTCTAAAACAATAACTATAGGAAGAACAATCCCAGAAAGCATGGCTATTTTGTGGTTTATAAATGTTTAGTGCAAGTATTGGTGTTTACATAGCACCTATTATATTTTAGGGTATTTATCTGGCCTACAAAGTCTCAGAGGAGTCCTACAGAGTTTATGAGAGTGTTCCTACTGGCAAATAAGGCCCAGAAAGAAGAGGAACTGGCCCAACTGGCCCAAGGATGCCCAGTGACTCATCGAACTGATTCATTGAAGCAGGACTAGGACTGTCTGGTTTTAAGAAACTTTCTATAGTATTTCCTCTTTATTATCACTCATTCAGGAAGTGATATGTTCCTGTATGAGTCTGGAGCACAGACCTACTAAAAGGCCAAAACTTTTAAAAAGTCTCTTCAACATTAAAGCTATAACTTTCTAAGCTAGTAGCTTGGTTTAATGAAGAAGTCCTCATAAAATTGAAGATCAAGGATTGAAAGCTTTCAGTATGGACTACAACTCAATGTAGATCAGACCCAAATCTTCACAACTGAACCAATAGGTAACATCATAATAAGTGGAGAAAAGATAGACGTTGTCCAGGATTTTGTCTTTCGTAGATGTACAATGTTCATGAAAGTAGTCGTCAAGAGATCGAAAGACTACTCAAAGGACTATTACTTTGAGGACTAAGATGCATCTGATTCAAGTCCTGGTATTTTCAGTCGCCTCATACACATATAAAAGTTGGACATTGGATACAAAAGACTGAAGAAGACTATTGAAAGTACTATGATCAGAGTGCTCTGTAGAAGCAAGGATGTCAAGACTTAGGTCTTTCATGCTTTGGACAGGTCAGGAGTGATTGGTCCATGGAGAAGGGCATCATGCTTGGTACTGTAGGGCAAAGAATAAGAGAAAATCTGCCAAGGCAATGAACTGACACAATGGCTACAATAATGGGCTCAAGCATGAGAACGTTTTGTGAGGATGGCAGAAGACTGGGAAACGTTTCATTCTGGTGTGCATCAGGTAATAGGGGTCTGAACTGACTTAATAGCATTTAACAACAATACACAATTGTATGATTTCTACTCTATAGTTTTTGAGAATAGCACTCAATGGAATACATGCCAAGTTTTTCCTGTGGCTTTGTGCAGCCCAATGTGAGAATCAGATGAAGCATCATACAAATTTTGAATAAGTGCTTATCTTTCCTGTGCTTCAATCTACTGAGCTATAAAATAGAGGTAATACAAATTCAAATAGCCTCATTATAAAGTTCTCACTTAATACATATTTACAGAGAGTTTTGTATAGGATCTGGAATATTCTGGGGAAATGGCCTTCTAAATGGGAGGCCTAGGTTCAATTCTCATTCAAGGCACTTCAGGTATGGTCACCACCTGTTTGTCAATAAGGCTTGTGTGTTATGATGTTGGACAAAATTCATCAGAGTTTACAGATCAAGACTTGATGTTTTCTGGTAATCATGGTGTGGTCTCTTGCTTCATTTGTGAGGATTTCTGTTTCCTTTATATTGACTTGTAATGTGTACTGTAGTCTTTGATACTCATCATTATTTGCTTCAAATTCTCTTTATTTTCAGCAGTCAAGGCTGTGTCATCTGCATTTTAAGAGTGTCCATAAGTTTTCTTCCATTCCTGATGCTATGCTTTTTTTCATGTAGTCCAAATTTTTGGATTATATAGCATATACCGATTAAATTAGTATGGTGAAAGGATACACCACTGAAATAAATCTTTCCTAATACTACCGTATATGCTTGAGTATAAGCTGAGTTTGTTTGTTTTTTGGGGGGGGCATCCTGCCCTCTGCTGATCGTGTGCTGCTCAGCCTGAAGCCGAGTTTTTAAATACATTTTAATGCCATTTTTGTGGTAAAATTAGGTGCCTTACCAGATAGCCAGATCAGCTTAACTCAAGTATATAGGTAAACTTATTCCTTTGTTCTGTTCGAATGACTGCCTGATGCAGTGTTTCCCAAAATGGATAATATTGGCCTCTTGGGGGTGTTGAAAAGATCCAAGGGGTTGTAAAAGCAGATACTTGTACTCTATCTTGGATTATGAACATGGTACAAAAATTCTTACTCGCCAGCGGGGCAGTAGGCCACATACGTTTAGAAACCTATGAAGGCTCCACATGAGCAGAGCAGTGTTCTTGAATTCTGAATCCTTGTGATTCTACCCAAAGTTTATTGTGATCCATATAGCCAAATGATTTTGAATTATCAATAAAATACAAACATCCTCTGACATTGTGATTTCCACCAAGAAATATATGATCTCTAGCCTGTGATATTACTTCTACCTGATTGTCTGAATCTGGCTTGAGTTTCTGGCTGTTTTCTCTTGGGTCGCCTATCTTTGGAATGACCACAATTATAGACCCCTTGCAGTCATTTGACAAGGTAGCTCTCTCTAAAATTTCTTAGTAAAGAATAGTGAGTACTTATAGTGCTTCATTAACTTGTTGGCACATTTCAACTAGTATTCTTTCAATATCTGGACCTAGGATTTCTGCTAATGTCTTCAGTGCAGCTTGGACAACTATTAGTACCACTATTCCTTGACCAAATATTATCTCTTACAATGTATATATATTGTATACTATATTGTAAATATAAACATATGATTCTTTCTGCTGTTTCTTTTGATACTTCCCCATATTGTTTAATATTTTACCAATAGAGAATCGTAAAGGTAAGATATGGTAAACTTCAAAAACTTTTTCTGTTCAGCCCCTGGAACTCATCACTTTTCCCTAGATGCAGAGTCACTTCTGCTATACACTTTAGCAATTCTTTCTTTTCTTTATTATTATACCCTTGATGTCATTTGATAGTTCATCAATTGTTATGTCATTTTCATTCAGTGTTTGAAATCTTTCTAAATTCAGATGAGATATACTCACCATTGTCATCTGACTTTCATGCAATTATTTTACTTTTTTAAAACTTCAGCCTAAAGTCTAAGTGAGCAATTTATGGTCAGTTCAACAGTTAGCCATCAGCTCTTTCAATAGATATAGTTAATTTGATTACTGTATATTGCATGTGGTAAGGGCCAAATATATAGACACATTTTATATTATTGAAAATCGATGATGCTGAGCCCTGGTGGCATAGTGGTTGTATGCGGGACTGCGCCCACAGGGTTGGCCGTTCAAATCCAGCAGTAGCTCTCCAGGAGCAAGGCTGGGTTTCCTTCTCTTACCAGGGCAGTGATGCAAGAAAAGAAAAAAGAAAGAAAAAGAAAAAAAAGGAAAATTGATGGCAAGGAGAGTGTATAATGCCTGGTGGGGCTACAGCACATGCAATATATCTAAGAGGAATTACTGAGAACCAGATGTAGAGTGAGCGTGATAGTGCGATAGAAGAGAGTTACAAGGAAACAGGAAATAAATAGGAGGCAAAAGTTGATTATAGAGGTAATAACAGACAGACTTGTGTCTCTACTCAAGAACTCCATCAACACAAGTACAGTTTGTTCTGATAATCTGGAATCTTTGAGACTAACCTTCCTGACCTGGTGACTGAAGACAAGATGAGTGCATAGCAAACGTGTCGAGGAGAGAGGATATTGCCAACCTATCAGACGATACAGTATCTGGGATCTTAAAGACTCGAAGTTAAACAAGCAGCCATCTAACAGGGAAGCAAATACGCCCACATAGAAGAAGCACAGTAGCCTGTGTGATCATGAGGTGTCAATGGGTCAGATATTAAAAGATCCAAAACAACTACATTGATGCAAACAATGGGGTTTGGAGTGGAGACTTAAATCCCTTCCATAGACAACAGAATTTCTCTAGTAGAAAGGTAAGAATGAAGGGATGATTTAACCAAGGTGAAGTATATCGCCAACAAAACACACATCATCCATCTAGTTCCTGAATTCTTCCTTCCCCCTACTATCATCATCCAGCTCTACCTTACAAATGTGGCCAGACAGAACACACATTGGTATAGGTAAGATGGAATTCAGAACAGATAACCTCCTGAGGAACATTAATAGGAATAGCAGTATAAGGAGACTAGGGGAGTGTTGGGGGAGAGCAAAAGGGGAGAAAGGGAAACCCTTCACGAGTTTGGATATACAGCTTCCCCACCCCCCCAGGAGATGAATAACAGAGATGTGGGTGAAGGGAGACAAAGGACAGTGCAAGATACAAAGTAATAATAACAATATAATTGATCAAGGATTCATTCATGGGGGAGAGAGGGGGGGAAAAAGAGGAACTTATACCAACTGCTCAAGTAGATAATGTGATAATGTTTTGGAAATGATGATGGGAACACATGTACAAATACGCTTGATACAATTGGTGTATGGGATGTTATAAGACCACACTTCTCAACCTGTGGGTCATGACCCCTTTGGGGGTTAAACAACCCTTTCACAGGATTTGCCTGAATTCTAACAGTAGCAAAATTACAGCTATGAAATAGCAACAAAATTTTATGATTGGGGTGTCACCACAACACGAGGAAATGTATTAAAGGGTCATGGCATTAGGTAGGTCTAATATAAGAGCTGTAGGATTCTTCAATAAAATCAAACACAACAACAAAGAAAGGAAAGTGTATTTGCGATTAAGAAGTCATTGATCTTGTAAAATTCTATCACACAATCATCAACTTCATTTCTGTCACCAAGGTCATGTTTTCTATGAATGAATCTTTTTTTTTTGTTTTTGTTTTTTTGTTTTTTGGGGGGCATCACTGCTCTCCGGTGGTGGGAGTGTCCATGAATGAATCTTCATTCTCTGTTTATAACTTTTGCATTCTAGTTGCCAGTAATAACCAATGCAACTTGGTTACATGTTTGACCAATTTAGACTACACACATAGGTAGAATTATTCATGTTTAATTGGTATGTAAATCTGAACAATAGTTGTCTTTTTTGGACTTCCTTAGAGGCAGACAAATATTGGACATAATTGCATTTTAAGGTAGATCTTGAAAAGTTCTTTTTGATAATGAATGTAATGCCATTCTTCTGTAATTTATAATTATTTGTGTGTTACACTGGGTCCTCTAGAGATGCAAAATAAGTAGTGCATATTATATATATATATATATATATATATATATATATATATCAAGAAAATGTCTCACAAAGTTTTAAAAACAGACATGCTTTGTCTGAGCCCGGGCAATTTTCAAGTGTGTGCATTGGTCAGGTGTTAAGCTAGAGGCTTATCTCTATTTGTGTAGTATGGGGGGGCCTGATGAACCAGAGATCAGAAGGAAGACCAAAGAATGTTATCAGACTGCAGAGGTGAATGGATGCAGTGTTGCAGGCCTTTGTTTCAAGTGCAAAAAATCAGTGGCGAAGAGTCAGATGTACAATTCAGACTCAGGAAAAAGAAGTAAGGTTTCCCACAGTATCCTTATGTAGTAAGATAAGGGCCACATCCCTGAGAAAATGTCCTTTTTATTGCATTAGGACTATGATCTCTGCATTCCACCCTAATCTTCTTACAGTTGATTGACTTTTCACAGAAGCTCCCATTGTGGAGTGGATTATAAAACCTAACTTACAAAAGACAGTAAATTAGAGGACCATCTTATGCAAAACAGCCAATGTCAGTCTATTTTCAGCTCACTAAGGCCCAGAATATTCATCTTTTTGCATTCCATTTCATTTTTGATGGCTCCCAACTTTCCTAGGTGAATACTTTGTATGTCCCAGACTCTGATTATTAGTGAATGGTTGCAACTGTTTCTTATTTTGAATGGTATCCAGTAATCTTTATTCCATTAAGAAAGACTCTACTTGAATAAGGAGAGAGCCTCCCAACATGAAAGGCTCATTTTCTGCTGCTATTTCAGACAATGTTCCTCTGAAACTCAAAGTTTTCAGTGGTTAAACAGAAGTGGAAAGTCTATTCCTAATTCCTAATTTGTTCTTTGCCTGGAAGTTCTGCTGAAACATGTTAACCAAGAGTGATCCTGCCGGTATTTGAAATACTTGTGGTATAACTTTCAGGATCTCAGCAACATGCTAGCCACCACAGTACAAAACACTGACAGAAGGTAGTTGGGGGGAAGCTCTCAACCATAGCCTGATTGTTGAAGATGCAGAATGAAAGTATAACTCATTCCTCTTCAGTAATTATTTTGATACTTCAGTTGATCCCATGTTAAAAGTATAATTTAATACCAATCTTTTACATGGCCTTTTGGGATATTTTGCTTTTAGCTCTGTTTATCAAAGAAATACATATAATGACTTTACCAGGCAGCTCAGAAAGTCTCAAAATTCTAGGAATAATTGTTGATCTGTTTTACATCAGTGCCTTGGGAAGGAGTTAAAAAAAAAACACAGTCATTAAGTCTATCCTGATTCATAGAGGCTCCAGCATTATATATTTTTAAATTTTTAATAAATAATTCTATTGGTGACTCTTATAGCCTTTAAAAATTTTTTTTTCTTACAATATCCATTTGTATTTATGTTGCTATCATTCTTTTCAGAACAGTTTCTTTCCTCCTACGGTCATAAACCCTTGATAATTTATAAATTGTTATTATTTTCATATCTTAAATTGTCTGCTGTCTCCTTTAACCTATGTTTTTATTGTTCATCATTCCCCTTCTCCCCCCCCTTCCCCCTATCCTCATGGTATTGCTACTCCCATTATTGTTTTTTAGGGGTTTATCTATCCTGGATTCCATTGTCAAAAACTCTTATATGTATCAATGTACATGCTCTGGTTTACCAATTTGTAAAGTATAACTTGGGTCATGATCACAGGGGGAGGAAACATTAAAGAAGTAGAAGATTGTATGTGTCATTGGTGCTGTACTGCACCCTAGCTACTTGTCCCTTTCTTTGAGCCCTGTGTGAATGGATGTCTAATTGTCTACACATGGGTTTTGTGTCTCCACTCTACTGTCCCTCTTTTGCATTGCTCAGATTGTTTGTTTGGGGTCTTCTGAAGTCTGATACCAGATCCTGTCCACATGTCATGATCACACATGCAGCTGTGCATCTCCCATGTGGGCTTTATTGCTTCCCTGCTAGATGGCCACTTGTTTAACTTTAAGCCTTTGAGACCACAGACACTACGTATCTTTTCAAAGCTGGGCACCCCCAGTTTTTGTTAATACCTTTGCTTATGTTCCCATTTGGATTTCAGAGATCATGTTGAGATGAGGTTATAAATTTTATAGGAGAATAAAAAGTTCATTTTTATCTCAGCCAAGTGACTGGTAGGTTCCAAATGCTGACCTTTAGGTTACCAATTAAATAGGAGTCTGTATTAATCCTGCACCCAAGATTTTTATTAACAAAATGAAAATATAACTAATAGACTCAAAGAACAAATATTTGGAAATCATCTGATAAGATTTTATCATCCGGACTATATAAAGAAGTCCTATCACTCAAAAACATGGAGGCCTGGCAGCATGGCGCCTATACATTGGGTGGCTAACCATGAGATTAGCAGACTGAATCCACCACCCACTTTGCAGGAAGAATATGAGGAGCTACAGTTTCTGAAACTCAGACAGTTTTACTTTGTCTCATATGGTTGTTTTGAGTCACAACTGACAAGGGCAGTAAGTTTTGTTTGATTGATAACTCAAAATCAGAAAGATTTCCATCTCATTAAAAAAATAGGCACAGTGCATGGGATTGGATTTATTGTAGGTTTGATCCCATGGGCCTCTCATAGTGTCCCATGCCAAAGCAAACTGTAACTCTGAACCATTGCCTGATTTACCCCATGGGCTTCAGGCACTGAAGTGGGTTATACAGTGGGAAAAAAAGAAAGAAAATTGGCACAAGACTTGAATAAACATGGCTACTTATTTACCTAAATGGTCAACCAATACTTAAAATAATTCTCAAAAACATCAGCATATGCAAATCAAAATGACAATGAGCTATCACTGTACAACCATGAGGATGGCTATGAGAAAAACATATAAAAGTTTTAGCAAGGATATGGAGAAGTTGGTGCCCTTACCCATTGTTATTAATGCACTACTGTGCAGCTGTCTAAAAAGTCCATCAGAAAAGCAGAGGATCATGACTCAGAAATTCCAGTCCTAAAAATAAGTTCTAAAGTATTAAAAGATTCAGATACTTGTGCAATGTTTACCACAGCATTGTGAACTGTAATATATACAGATGAATAGTATTAACATAAAGAGAAATGAATGTTCTAATACAAAGGGTTTCTAAAAGTTCATGGGGAAATTAAAAAATAATTGTATTTTCCCCATAAACTTTTTTTTTTTTTAGGGCATCACTGCCTGGGTGGTGGGAGTAGGAGGCCCAGCCTTTGCCCCTGTGGAGCTGGAATTGAACCTGCATCCCAGTGGGCCGCAGTCCCGCGCACAACCACTACGCCACCGGGGCTCAGGCCCCCCCCCCCCCATAAACTTTTTAAAGAACCTTAAAACATTTAAACTAATTCAAAGACCTCAAATACCGTATAATCACACTTATATGAAAGGTTTGGAATTAGAAGATACATTCAGATAAAAGCAGAAGAGAAGTGACCAGAGTTCAAGTTGTGAGCAATTACTGCTTAAGGAATACTGATTTTCCCTTTTGAGTGATGGTGTTTGAAAAACTTTTTCTTTCTTTCCTGAAAAGCTTTTTGAATCTAATTATCACCACCAAGTTGTACATGTTAAAATGGTAAACTTTGTGTTATATATATTTTATGACAGAAAATTTGATTATGAAGATACTGTCAGAAATGGTCACACTATTTCCAAAATTTACCAAGTGCTTCTAACCTTCCAAGCATTTGCTTAAATGCTATATGGTTGTCAGTCCATTTAATACTTCCTATAACCTTAAGGCTATCTGGAGGCAGTGGTTATACCTTGAGGTCTAACTGCAAGGTCAGCAGTTTGAAACCATCAAGCAAAAGATAGGACTTTCAACTGCCATAAAGAGTAACAGTTTCAGAACTCTAAGAAGCAATTCTCCCTTGGCCTGGAGGCTTCCATTGGCTCAATGGCAGTGACTTTGGCGGGTTTTTATTTTGATACAATCTTAAGAATTCTACCACCAAGGTCAAATTTTCCAAGTTTCACATTACGCGCTCATCAGTAGTTATCAATGCATCATATTTGACTAATAGTATTAGTGGGTTCTTCTTGTAGACATCTAGGTTATTTTTCTATCTTATCACATGGTAGAACTCTGCCAAATTAAATACTTACTTTTTCCAAGTAGATAAATAACAACGATACATATGGACCTTACCTGATGAAATATACAGGAATTAAATCAACTACATCTGTGAAAAGAAAACTAGTGAAACTCAGTATCAGTCAGAAAATGTCCAAGAGTCAACTGTAGAACAAACTATTAATTGGATTATATGAGTTCAATATAATAATATTAAAACAAGTCTATGAGAGAGTCTATAGTCTTGAAAAGATTCTGTAGGAAGAATATTGAATGATGCAGGAAGCATCAAGGAGATAGAAAGAATACTATCAAAAGTGTCTACTGAATCAAAAAGAAATAATTGACAGTTCACTATTTCAGGAAGTAGCATAAGCAAGAGTCAATGGTGCTGATTGAAATGTTCTATTATGATGAAGAAGCACTGAAAGCACTCACTTGCCTATGCCAGGAAATTTGGGAGAGATCCATATTTGTACCCATTCCAAAGAAAGGTCCCAACAGAATGCTGAAATATAGAAACTACATTGATAATGTGTGCAAATAAAATTGCATCCACCATTTGCAGCAATACATGAAAAGGGAACTGCTACCAGAGATTCAGACAGGATTCAGAAGAGGACTTGGGATGCAGGGTATCATTGCTGTAGGAAAAATGTTGAAATGATGCCATTCTATGCTTAAAGCATAGAATATCAGAAAAATGTTTACTTGTGTATCATCCACTCTGCAAAGACATTTGACTGGTGAATAACCTTGAGAAGAATGGGAATTTCGGAACCTTTTATTGTGTTCATGAGGAAATTTAATATGGATCAAGAGGCAGTTGTGCAAACCAAAAAAAAAGGTAATAGTGGATGGTTTGAAATCAGAAATGGTGTGCATCCGGGTTGTCTCCTCTTACCATACTTGTTCAATCTATATCTTGAGCAAGTCATCAGAAAATCTGGATTATATGAAGAGTGCTGCATCAGGATGGAAGGAGGGCTTATTAACAACCTTTCTGGTATGCTGTGGCAGTCATGTGCTTATGTTAATTTTATGATTGAAATGTAGGGGTGGAGTCTGGCCTGTTAATCTGGAGATAGCCATTAAATAGCCGATGAGGCCTCTATGTGGGCATAGCTTTCTCCTGAGACTCCTGGGAAATCGCACAATATTTCCCTCGTGAAGATGAGAAGCTATCTTCCCCAGATGTTGGGAGTTAGTCTCAGAGATGATTAACCACAGGCAACACAGAATGACAGAGTCTGGGAGGCTGAAGTAACCGGTGGAGAGACCACACGGCTTTGCCCTGATAGAGCCAGACCTCTGAGGCTGGGGCAGCCACATAGAGGCCTCTGCAAGCGATGAGTTGCGTCTGCCACCATGGGATGCTGTTGATGGACCCTGAGCCCTGGAAGTGAGGAGCTATGGGGAGACCCCTGTCAGTGCCAGGACTCTGTACCCACTGACCTGTAACTTCGTGAATCAGAAGGAGACTTTATGGACTGATTTCAGGCATATGGGTTAATATTGGACTTGTGACTTTGAGCTGGACTGGGCTGGGATGTTTTCTCAATGTCCTGTTCTTCTTGAATATAAACCCATTCTTTATATCCATATGCATGTCCTTGAATTTGTTTCTCTAGTCTACCCGGACTAACACATATGCAAATAACAAGTTTGCTTGCTTACATTGCGGACTTAAACCACTTGCTTATGAAAAATCAAGAATTTCAGTCTTCAATATGGATTATAATTTCATGTAATAAAGACCAAAATCCTCACAACTGGATCAAGAGCTAACATCATGCTGAGCAGAGAAGTTGGACTATATGAAGAATGTGGCACTAGGATTGGTTGGAGGATTATTAACCACTTCCAATATGCAGATGATATAACCTTGCTTGCAGAAAGTGAGGAGGACTTGAAGCTTTTGCTGATGAACATCAAGGACTGCAGCCTTCAGAATGGATGACAATTCAATGTAAAGAAAACCAAATCCTTACAACTGGAACAATAGTAACATCCAGATAACTGGAGAAAAGACTGAAGTTACAAAGGATTTCATCTCGTTTGGATCTATGATCACAACACATTGCATCGATTAAATCTGCTTTACAAGACCTCTTTAAAGTGTTCAAGAGCAAAGATGTCATTTTGAGGCTTAAGGTATACCTGGCCCAAGCCATGGTATTTCAAACCACTTGATATGTATGCACAACTTGGAAATTCAATAAGAAAGACCAAAGAAGGATTTAGGCATTTGAATTATGGTGCTGTTAAAAATCATTGAAAATACTGCAGACTGCCAGCAGAACAAACAAATCTGTCTTTAAAGAAATACAGTCAGAAATTTTCTTTAGAAGCCAAGAATGAAGAATCCTGGTCTCATATACTTTTTCATGTTATAGAGATACCAGTACCTGAAAAAGGACAACATTGTTGGTAACTTACAGGGGGCAGTGGAAAAGAGGAAAACCCTCAGAGCGGGGTTGACGCAGTGGCTGCAACAATGGGATTGAACCCAGGAATTATGAGAATGACGGAGCACGAAGCAAGGTTTCATTCTGATGTACACAGGGTGCTGCTGACTGAGAACCAACTTGATGGAACAACAAAAAAATCGAAATATGCAGAAGATACAATTTTGCTTGTTAAAATAAAAGAATGTCAACTTTCTAATAAAGATAAAATAGTATAGCCTTCACTGTGCATTAAACCTCAACTAATGGAATCAAAGCTGGAGCAGTAAACAAGGACCCTGGTGGGTTGAATACTGACTACCGTGGTATGAAACCCACCGGTGACTCTACGGAAGACTGTGGAAGCTGTATATGCAAAGATTTAAGGTCCAATAGGGTTGTTATGAGTTGGGATCAACTCAATGGCAGGGGGTAGACGTTGTCTGTACAAATAAGCAAAATGATAACCGAAGAAAAGAAAGATGTTTCAAGCACTTCATTTTACTTAGACCCCAAATCTGCAGTCAAGAAACCAAAGGGTTAAAAGGGTATCATTCTGATGATGAATCTAAACCATGATATTATTATTGGACTTTATGCACACAAAAGGTGGACCATGAATAAGGAAGAATAAAAAAGAACTGATGCATTTGAAATCTTTGTAGGAGTACTGAATATAGTTCAGACTAATAGAAGAACAAACAAGCGTATTTAAGAAAATGTACAGCTACAATGCCACTTAAAAGTGGAGATGTATGGATTGTTTTAAGGGCCCCCAATAAAATGATTTAAAAAAAAGTGGGAATGGCAAAATTTCTCTCTACATACTTTACGCATATTTTCAGGACTGTATAGTCCCTGGAAGGACATCATGCTTGGTAACATAGAAGGTTAATAATCATGAGGGAGAAAAGATAAGCAAAGAAGGTGTCTTATCAAAATAAAAAATACTTGTCAAGAAAATATGAGAATGATATGTACTGTGAAGTACATATCATATTTTGATTTAATGCAAATTCTTCATATGATGGAAATGTCTTTGTTAACAATGCTTATCAAGATTATTTATAGCAAGGTGTTACAATAAATCTTTTTTTCAATTACTTTCTAATGAAATGTACCAATTACCTTTAGAATGGTGACATATGGCTATAATCTATTCCAGTGGGGAATAAATCTTGCTCATACAAGGTCTCAAGGGCTTCCCTCAGAACTACATTAATTACTGATGTAAACAAAGATAGAGGACTTTTATCACATTTATCGATAAATTCTGAATCTCATAGTAATATATTTATTAGCATTAATCATTTTGTAACAGTTATACTACAGAGCAAAACCAACCAATTTTGAACCCTGTTTATTAATGTGGTTGAACCCAGGAGTAATTGTGGTACAAAATATGAGGTGGTTCTGCTCAGTGAACTACCATGGGTCAATGTCTATATCACCATTTCAGTAAATCTCTTTGAGGCAGTTGAGCAATCGCCTGGCTTTTACAAGTGCCCAGTGTCTGAAACTGTTCCAGATTTTTTGCAAAGACTTGGTTGTGAATGGGGTTATCAGTAAAGAGTTGGGAGACTAAAGGGAACCAAGTATCCTTACTGTAAATACCCAATATCTGAGTAAAGGGAAATCTTTTTTGATGTTGAGAGAGCTTCCTTCCACAGAATTCTATTCATTCCATTGAATGATATGATCCCTTGCCACCATGCATTTTAGAGGTGATGATGATCTTTTGGTCATCTTTATAAATTTCTCTGAGCTTTATTGCACCCATCTGCTCTATGAGGATGTACTGATAGCACAGGATTCTTGTGAGGACTGAATGAGATATTGAATGCCAGTCACTGACAGAAGAGTCTGACACATTTTAGTAACTCAGCTACCCAAATCTGTTGCCATCAAGTTGTTTCTGACTCATGGTAACTAAATATATGTGTTAGTATAGAACTATGCTAAGAAAGTTTGGAATCAGATCATCTAGCCTTCTTCTGGGTTACTATCTATGGGTTTAAATTATCAGGCAGCCCCCGAGCTAATAGTTAAATGCTTAATTGTTTGGAACACAATAAAGATTAGCTGTTATTATTTATAAAATTAATTTAATGGGAGGGGCAGCAAGATAGAGTGGAACACATCCTGGCCCAGCAAGCCCTGTGGAAGATATTCCCACACAAAGAAACCAAAGTACTGAGAGAACCATAAGGCTGGCCCTAATATGGAACACAATGACTCACACTGATCCATAGTGCTATGGGAAAGAAGGAATTATGCCCGATCTGACCCCACAACACTGAGGGTGTGCAACAGAACAGCAAGGGGAACAGAGCAATAAAGTCCCCAGGGAATACCAAAAATAGCAAGAACACTTTGTCTATTAAACTGGCATTCCATGATGCTCACCTTGCTGACATGATCAATGAAGACAAAATGGGTGTAAAGATAATCTGTGAAGAAACCTAATGGTACCTGGTGATCAAAAGATATAGGATCTGGGTTCTTAAAAGCTTGAAGATAAACATGAAGCCATCTAGCTGAGAAGAAACAAAGCCCACATTGAAGAAACACATCAGTCTGTGTTATCAGGAGATGTCTATGAGACCAGATATCAGGCATCAAAAAACAAAAAAATTCCTATCCTTGTGAATTAGGAATGCAGAGTGGAGACCCAAAGCCGATCTGCAGGCAACTGGACACCCTCTTAATAAGGGTCACAGGGAGGAGACAAGACAGTTGGTTTGGAGTATAGGATCAATGAAACATACGGCTTTCCTCAAATCTCTTAATGTCCCCCCCCCCCACACACACATAATCATGATCCCAATTCTACCTTACAAATCTAGCTAGATCAGAGGATGTACCCTGGTACAGATAAGAACTGGAAACACAGGGAATCCAGGAAAGATAAGCCCCTCAGGACCAAAAATGAGAGTAGTGATACCAGGAGGGTTAGGGTAAGGTTGGGGAGGAAGGGGGAACTGATTACAAGGATCTACATTTAAGTCCCTCCATAAGGGATGGACAACAGAAAAGGGAGTGAAGGGAGACATTGGACAGTGTGAACTATGAAAAAATATAATTCATAAATTATCAAGGGTTCATAAGGGAGGAGGGGAAAAATGAAGAACTGATACCAAAGGCTCAAGTAGAAAGAAAATGTTTTGAGAAGGATGATGGCAACAAATATATAATGTGCTTGACCCTATGGATGGATGTATAGATTGAGAGTTGTATGAGCCCCCAATAAGATTATTTTTAAAAATTAATTTAAATATCATGGAATTGAAAAGGAAACTTTCATCTGTTTATCTCTGTAAGTTAACATTTGCGTATTGCATTGAAACTGCTATGAAAAAAATGGAAAGTGATTTATCAAGGGGAATATGTACTGTTCACCACTGGGGTAGGTAATTTATCCCTATAATCTTATTTACTACATGACTTAAAATTTATAACATTATTATAATTTTATACATAAATTGAGAAACAAACTAAGACTAGAGAAAAATGCTATTTACTTCTTGAATACACACGTAAGTGGCAGAGGTAATAGTCATGGTTTATACTATTCTCAAATGTAGTTTCTAGCATATATCGCAATTCTCACATTTTCTCTCAACTTCACCTGGATTCTTACATTTGGATTCACTTTAAGAATTGAATGTTCTTGAAATTTCAATGTTCTGAACGATTGACCAGAAGCTAGTGTAGGTCTTTCTACATTCTAACATAATTACTTTTGAACACTAACTGGCTGTCTACAGATAATAATGAATTCCAGCTATGTTTTAGGAACTATATTGAGTGCTGTGGAATGATAATATATAATGTAGTATTCAGAAAACCCCTACAAGATCAAGTCTATCACTCTCCTGGTTCTGCATATGGATAAACTGAAGCACAAAGAGATTAGATAACTTGTCCACTTTTACACTCCAAACTCACTGTGATCACATTTATTTCAACTCACAGTGACCCTCCAGTACAATGTAGAACTACCTCTTTGTGAGCGTTTGTGCATACAGCGTTTCCTCTTTTGCCTTTGGAGGTACTGGTGGGTTCAACCTGCTGAACTTGCAGTTAAAAGCCCAATATGTAATCATAAATGCCACCAGGGCAAAATTTAGATTTGAACCTAAAATCAATGGTTGTTATAATGTAAAATTGAGGAAGATAAACCTGTGAACTATTAAAAATCACAGGAAATATTTACTGTTAGAAATAGAATGAGGTAAAGAGCCCATATCTCAAGGAAGATCCCCAAGAAGAAGGTAATTAAAGAAAGACAGGTAGCTTCTGAAGACACAGTAAGGAACTTATTATGGATGGAGTGATAGAGTGGAGATATATGGGTGGAACTGTGAAAGAAGTCACCCTTTTCCTGACGCATGGAAGCTGATGAACAGGAAGGAAGGTACTGAAACATTAGCAGTGGAGAGCACATGTTGAGGGAAGCAAAGGTTAGTGAATCTGAAGGTGGCCAAAGGAATCTATCAGTACTCTGCTGACTACTCCTGGGATGAGCAAGTGACAACAGGAGATTGAGGAACCACACACAAGAGCCAGCAGAATGTAAGAGAATTTGACTTTGCTCAGTCTCTCTCTTACACATAAGGGCCACACACCCAAGGAAGTGTCATTGGAATGTGAACCGAATGATAGGTTGGACTCCACCTCTACTCTCACCCAGGAGTATCCAAGTATAGTCCACAAAATATCTAACTATCACAAATGGTGTTCCAATTTCTAGCTCTAGAATTCATGCATTTGATCAAATAATGCTCCTGATTCTCTGTAATCAATTGATCCAGTACTCAGGCAGATTAAATCAGACATCAAATACCATTTGGTGAATCCAGTACATTAAAGAATTGAAGCAGCTGTAGGAGCACAATAATGAAGAGGTCAGCTGCTAAGTGGAAAAACAGTCGTTCAAACCACCCCGTCATGCTGGAAAAAGGGTTTGTTCTCATAATGCTTTTGTCAGTTGCTATTGAGTCTATTGTGGGAGTCTATTGAGTCATAGCAATCTTACGCACAACAGACCGAACACAACGCCCAGTCATGTGCTATCCGCACGGGTGCAGCCATTGTATCAGTCCATCTTGTCAAGTACGTTCCTCTGGTTTGCTGCCCCTTGACTTTACCAAGTATGATGTCCTTCTCCAGGAACTGTTCTTCTGACAACATGTTCAAAGTACTTGAGAAGAAGCTTCTCTCTCCTTGCCTCTAAGAAATACTCTGGCCACCCTTCTTTCCTTCCAAGACAGATCTATTAATAGCCCATGGCACTTTGAATATTGTTGTCTAGAAACACAATTCAAATATATTCATTCTTCGGTCTTCTTTATGCAATGGCTAACTCTGAATCTGCCCTGCACCTTCCAAAGGCAGTTTCCTTCCAATATATTGCTGCAAATATTGTTGGATGTTCATCAGTTAAATTTTAATGGCATGGAATATCAATGATATTTCTACAATTGAAGCATTCTGTTGGGTTACCTTTCCTTGGAAGAGGAACAAATATGGATCTCTTCCAATCGGCTGGCCAAGTAGCTATCTTCCAATTTTCCTGGCATGGACAAGTGAATGCTTCCAATACTCATCAACTTTTTGAAACAGGTCAGTTGATCTTCCGTCAATTCCTGGAGACTTATTTTCGGCTCCCATAAAGAGTTCAGCCAAAAAACCCTGTCTGGAAGTTCTACTCTGGTCTGTAGGGTTGTGGTGCTTTTCAACCTATTCAATGGCTCATAAAGCTTTTAGCTTGCAGACATCATGACAAATAGAGAAATAATTGAAATTGTCAGGGATTTCATCTTGCTTATAAGCATAGTCAATGCTCACTGAAGCGGCAGTCAAGAGAACATACAACACATTTCTTTGGGTAAATTTGCTTATCAATGTCTCTTTTAAATATTGAAAAGCAAAGATGTTACTATGTATACTGGAGTATCAACCAACCCAAACATCAGCGAAGGCACCTAATTGTACCACAAAAACTGCTTTAAAATTGTGCTGAAAAACTCAACTTACACTTGAGTATATATATGGTAATTTGAGGATTAAGGTGCACTTGACTCAAGCCTTGGCATTTTCAGTTATGCATGTGAAAGCTGGGCTTTTAGTAAGGCAGACTGAAGCAAAGTCAATGCATTTGAATTGTGGTTCTGGTGAGGAATATTGAAAGTATCATGAACTTCCAAAATATTCAATTGCTCTCTTATAAGCAATGAATTTGTCTCATATCCTTTGGACATATTATCAAGAAAGAATAGCCCCTGGGAAAAAAACATCATTTTTGGAAAAGTTGAGTGGAGCAGGACAAAGACGAAGACCATTACAGATGGATTGACACAGTGATTGGGCTCAACCAGAAGAACAATATTGAGGATTGTATATTGGGTCACTCTGACTCAGAACTGCAAAGTAAGGGGTTCTTTAGCCCTACCTTTCTGTGGTAAGTTAGGTTCTTTATGGCAGTCCTGCAGGTGACATGACATTCTTTTAGGACAATTACTTAGACCTTCAGATTCAGAATATTTACTAACATCTCCAACTGAGTGTATCTTAGAGATTGAAACAGCATATTCCATATTCAGTCCCTGTGTTTCCTTCCCAACATCAGACCATCATTTACCAATTACCATCCCAGTGCATGGCACCAAAGAATTGTTAGTCATCACCGAAGATTTGTTCTAGACACTCTAGCTGAACACTGTCTAAATGGCTTAGTAAAAACGAGTGAGTACCCTAGCATATACATCTTATACAAGTTACACTTTTCTGGGATAAATACAATGGACACAGTCTCCGTAAGCCTCACTGAGAATTCTCAAAGTCTCCAGTTCCTCCCAGGGGATGTACTTAGGTGGTTGACTATGAGATTGTTCTGTATAGGATGAGGTCCTGTCCATTATTGGAAACACCCAATATAGGCAACATGTTATACTCTCTAATGTACTACTGAAACTCTTTTATAATTAACATCTTGTGTTAGTCTGCATAGACTAGAGAAACAAATTCATAAACATGCATATACATCTAAGGAAGAGGTTTATATACAAGGGGAATGGAACATTAAGAAAGCAGCCTAACCCAGTCCAGTCCAAGTCCATAAGTTCGATATTAGATCATATATCCAATACCAAATTATAAAACCTTCAGACTCACAAAGCACAAGCAATGATGCCAGGACAATAACAGACCAGTGGGTCCACAGTCTTGTGTATCCAGTGGTGGTAGAAGCATTGCAGTGCTGACAGGGTTCTCCCTGTGCCATCCTATGCATCTCAGCACTGGAAGGAGTTTCCACATGGCTTCTTCAGCCCCAGAGGTCTGGTTCCATCAGGGAAAGCCCATGTGCCTTCTCCTCCGGCTCCTCCAGGTTTCAGGATTCAGGGTCTATCAGCATGTTGCCATATTGTCTTGTCAGTCAAGCGTCCCAAGGGACTGAGTTTTGTGTCTTGTCAGTAGAGCATCTCCAAGTGACTAAGTCAATAGTCTCTCACTTCCATGGGGTAAATATCCCAAGTTTCCAGAACTCTCAGAGAATGTCATTCCCACACAGAGGTCTCATTGGCTGTCTTCCAGATTGACAGGCTAGACCCTACCCCTACACACTTAATCAAACTGGCACCAGAGTACATGGCTGCCACACATCTCTTTTCAAAAAAAGAAACACAGCATGGTTCTGCCCAGTCAATTTTGACTCATTGTGACCCTGTGTGCCCCAGTAGAATGGTTCTGTCAGATTTCTAAGACCTTAATCTTTATGGAAGCAAAATGCCACATCTTTTTCCTAAGGAGGGGCTAGGAGAGTCAAACCATTGACATTTGGTTACTATCTCAATACTTACCCACGGAACAAACCAGCTTCTTAGTAAGTAGGAATCATCCACCATTCATCTAACATCTATTTCTAATATTTTCCATTATTAGGAAATAGTTTGCAATTTTAATATTTACTCTAGCTATAGTTCTACCTTATTATTCAGTCTGAAGCTACATAGTAGTGACAAGGCACCCTACAATCATCTCACTTTAAACTTTGACAGTGTCCCATGTCTCAATGTGTGCAGGGGTTATGTTCATGCTAGGTAGTAAAGACGTGGTAATATGGTATTTCTGGTCAGAAATCCTTTTTTATTTTCTTTTTTGGCATCACTGCCCTGGTGGGAGTAGGAAGCCCAGCCTTGCTCCTGGAGAGCTGCTGCTGGATTTGAACTGTCAACCCTGTGGGCCGCAGTCCTGCACACAACCACTAGGCCACTGGGGCTTAGCCCTGGTCAGGAATTCTGATAGTCATTTTACCCAACTTTGCCACACAGATCCAAACCACCACTATACCCACTGTTTTGTAAATTATGTGAGAAGACATCTTGACATTGTTACTTCTCTATAGTGTATTTGGCAGGATTTCTGCCCAAAGAGATTTGTTAGATTATTAGGCAGTCCACAGTAATTTCTTTATTCTTTGTCAACATCATAATTCAAACACTTCAATTCTTCCTTGGGTTTCCTTATTTATGCCCACCTTGTGAATGAATATGAGAAACCTGAAAAATATCATGGCTTGGGTGAGGTCCACCTTACTCCACTAGCACTTTAAAAAGATCTTGTGCAGCAGATTTGCCTCATGTGATAAGGAGTTTGATTTCTTGACTCCTGATTTCCAAGTTAAGCAAAATCTTGACAAGGTTAATCTTTTCTCTATCGTGATGTTATTTACTGTTCTATTGGTGAGATTTTTTTCTTTATATTAAGGTATAATCCTTACTGTAGTCTTCAATATTCAATATTCAATAGTAAAAAAATTCAAGGTATCTTCACTTTCAGCAAACCAGGTTGTGTCATTTGAATATGGTTAATAAGCCTTCCTCTAATCTTGATGCTGTGTCCTTCATGTAGTCTAACTGCTCAGATTATGTGCTAATCATACAGATTGAACAAATATAGTGAAAGGATCCACTCCTTATACATACATTTCCTGATTTTCAACCTTCTGGTATACCTAATTATTCTGTTCAAATGACTGCCTCTTGGCCTGTGTACATGTGTACAACTGAATATTCTGGGAATAGTATTCTTTTATGTTATCCAAATGTATTATCCAAAATGTGTTATGATTCAAATAGTTGAAAAATGTTTAATTAGGTACCCATTACTTAGCAAGTTGGCTCAAAGTCATGACCCTCTGAGAAGGGACAGATTTGCCCACAGGTTTTCCAAGGCTGTAATCTTTATGGAAGCTTAATACCACATCTTTCTCCCATTACACTACTGGTGGATTTGAATCACCAACTCTCAGTTGGCAACAATGCACTTGACCATGATGTCACCAGGACTCCTCAGCATGGACCATAAATCCCTATGATATCGGATTTCCCTTACCTCTGGTGTTTTGTCTCTCTAATTTGCCTTACTTCCAGTCTTCACACATACCGTGTTTCTCCACAAGTGGTTGTGATCATATATGCTGTTTGAGTGTACATCTTCTAGAGCTCCACGAAAGCATCATTTCTCTAATCATTCTGACAATTTCAGGCTTCTCTTTTACATGCGGTTCTTCTGTCTGTCCTTAGTTCCTCTTCATAACGTTTGTACTGTGGAATTTATATTTGTGATATTTCATTTGTTCCCTTTAGCTGAGTATTTTTGACTGCTGTATCCTATTGGTAGGAGTGTTATTAGCATATTACAGAAACATAATAGATATTCATTGAATGACTAAGTGAACGTATGCTTACTGTTGAAACATTAGCATCCAGTTCCGTGAGTGGGACCTTCCGGTGTAGATTACATATGGGATGAGAGAAAGATGTGTTAAGAGCACAAGCATGATTACAATTCAGTGGGATGAACGTGAATGACTTTTTCATCTTGTCTATCAATTTCAGATAATCATTATACACCTTCTTTTGCAGTAATCCCGGAATATTAATCACTCAAAATATAATTTCATTTGACTTTAACTTTCCCATCATATTTGATAATTCTGGAATTAAAAAAAGAGCTTTTAATCCTCTCTAGGCAAATGAATATTGAGAACTCCACTGCAAGTGGATATACCTTTCTTTAATGTTTAATTTATTAGCATGTTAAGACTATGACAAAAATCTTCTACTCTGAAAATGGTCATATTTAGGATTCATGAAGTAAACATTTATTGGACAAACCGGTTAGTTTCTGGTATAAAAAAGAAAAGAAGGGGCTGAGCCCTGTGGCATAGTGGTTGAGTGCGGGACTGCAGCCCACGGGCTTGGCAGTTCAAATCCAGGAGTGGCTCTCCAGGAGCAAGGCTGGGTAGCTCCCATGACCACCAGAGAGCAGTGATTCCCCCACACACACAAAAAAAAAGAAAGAAAAGAAAAAGATGTGTCTGTTCTTTGTGGCCCTAGAGGGCAGCTTTGAATCAATGGTTAGAACAGTAGAAAAATATTTCAGTTTTCATGCCGTAGAATTTTTCCTCAATGAAATGGGCTGCTTCATAACATTGGAGGCCAGGAGCCCTGGCTTTCTCTAAGTCTATATTAATAGTTTAGAGGAAAGTTATGATAATAATTCCAGAAATGGGTGATGCCTTGAATAAGATGTCCTCCAAATTTCCTTCTGAGATTTGGTATAAAGCCTTCACGACATTTTAAGCTTCCAAAGAGGTAGCAAAACCCATGGGCTATCTCAGGGAAACCTAAATTGCCACAGGTGAGTTCCAAGTCTGTAAGCTGGGAAAGATGGCAAACTGAGAACACAATGTATTGTCGATACAGCTTTTACAGAAACTGTCAAAGTTTGGCTGTAATTCTAATAAAACAAAAATTATCAACATGGGGCTTTCTTCCTCAGTTTGCCAAAAATAAGCATAGCCTTGCTTTTGATCAGATTCCCTTCTCTGTTCTCTTTCTCTGAGGACTTGATAGGAAGAGGGCAATCGAACTAATTGAAAAGCAGGCAGAATGAGAGCCAATCACTCTAAGGGTTACAGTGTTGGCAGAGTAGGGGTAGATGCAGAAGAGTTGTACCTGGAAGCAAAATGCTAAGAGACAAAATGTCAGTGTGTGATCCTAGGGATAAATTCCAGGGCCCTTGAGATTCTTAAGGCATTTACAATCATTCAACAAATAACATCCACTCAAGTTTTTACAGGTGTCTAGTGTCTTTGTAACCAATTGTTCTAGTTCTTTTGTTCAGTATGAGAGATACTGGAATGAAAACAGATAGTAATACTCCTCTTAGTTAATATCTGTGCTTCATATTTCAGAACAAAACCAGCAACATTCAGAAGATGTCCATGTGTTCCCATCAACCCACATATAAGGGGCTACAAAAGTTGATGGAAATTTTAAATTAGAAGATAATGTATATTTCCTTGGACTCTCGTGTTCCCACTCCATTTACATACACTCTCCCCTTATTTCCAAATATCATCATTTTTTCCCTTCTCACTTGCATCATTCTCTTCTGTAGACAAACCCTCTAATCTTTGTGGATACCAAATACTTCTCCAGCTACTGACCCCTCTCTCACCATCGGATATTAAAATTCCTTCAAATAGTTATTTTTTGCTTTCTCCATTTCTATCATGAACAATCCATTGACCTGGTGTGTATCTGTGTCGATAGTTCATTTCTCAGCAAGTTGACACCATTCATTATTCCCTTATCAAAATTTTCAGTGTTTGACTTGTGGGCTAATTCTTCTTTGTGTTTCTTCTGGTGTATCATTGAAAGTTCATTCTCAGGTCATACTCGAATAGTGCTTCCTACTTAACTTCTAGACAACTAGAGTCACTTCTTACATGATCCTAACTAGTAACCTGTATAGTATCCTTTATTTGGGACCCCTACTTCACAGTCATGATTTTCTCTCATACTTTCGGTTCTCACTCAAATGATAGAGATCATTTACCCTGATTACCAATATGAAAAATGATCTTGGTGTTCAAAATTGCCTTATTTAAATTGCCTACCTAGTATTCACCAGTATGAACAGATTATGTATTCACCATCTGTTTAAAAATATATTTCTGCTCCTTACCAAGTAGTAGATACACAGTGTCTCTGGAATGAAAAGTTTAGGATAAATGAATAGATATGTATACCCACTGTGAAAAAACATTTGGTGCCTTCACAAAGTTAACATAGGGCAAATACATGCCTGAGCAGTGTTGCTATCAGGTTTATAGACCCAAGAGACTTGAAAGCAGTGATACAATCAGATGCATGTACCTCAATGTCCATTGCAATACTATTCATCATAGTCAAATGGTGAAAATATGAATGAATGAAGTGTAATATATATATGTATATATATATATTAATCAGAAAATTACTCAGCCACAAAGAGAAATGAACTCCTGACAGACGCTATAACACAAATGCTCCTTGAAAACATTGTGCTGTGTGAAATAAGTTAGCCATAAATGGGAAAAGCTTAAACAGCTTCTATGAAATGTCTGGAGGAAGCAAAGATGTAGAGATCATAGTTTATTGGCAGTGAGAGAAAGGGAAGAAAGGGTGGTCATTGTTTAGGAAGCATTGAGATTTTGTTTGGGGGGATGTGCCTATTAGGATAAACAAGTGTCACTATACTCTGCGCATCACAAATTGTGAATTGGCAAACTTATTCTACATATTTTTACAACAGTACAAAAACATAGCGCCCACTTGCTCACTCATGACTATTGAGTCCATGTGGACACATAGTGAGTCATCCTGTATGACAGGACAGAACTACTCCTGTGGGTTTCTGAGACTAACTCTTTAAGCAAGTAGAAATCCCTCTCCTTCAGTACAGAAATATAGCACATGAAATTTTTAGGAAAGTATATGAGAAAGAGAGAGATGTGAATGTGCTTTCTGTTGGCCCTTTTTGCTTCTCAAGGTCCAGGCCCTCATCACGCATTCACGTAAAGAATTTCTGGGATTAACTGGTAGGAATTAAAACATTTTGAATTGATGTGGTTGGAGAGTTAAAACATCTTCAGAGGCATCTCCACTTTGAAGAGTTTCTCTCTATTCAGAGCCATGGTGACTCCATGTAATATAGAGTTGAACCATGCTCCATAGAGAGGGACCAAGAAGTTTTTAATGCTGAGGTGAATAGGGTCCTTGTGACCCAAATTGGATGAAGCTCTGCTTTGCTTTAAAATAAAAGTTGTATTTGGGGACAGCCCCCCCCCCCTACTTCACACTCAAAAATCTCACCATCAGAGAGTTTATTATGACTCATAATGATGCTATAGTAAAGAGTAGAATTGTCTTTGTCTCATATTTCTGCTGTGAAGCAGGTGGTGGTTTTGAACTACTGACCTTGTAGTTAGTAGCCTAATACATACTCCTACACAAGTCTCGAGTGAAGTCTCGAGTATACAGATCACTATAAAATGCTCTCTTGAGAATCCACTTCCTCGTTCACACTGATATGATTTTTGTTCCTTGATACCTGATACCTTTGACACCTTGTGATCACACAGTCTGGTGTGCTTCCTCCATGTGGGCTTTGTTGTTTCTGTGCTAGATGGCCATTTGTTTACCTTCAAGCCTTTAAGACTCCAGTTATCTTTTGATAGCTGGGCACCATCAGCTTTCTTCCCCATATTTCTGGAAGCTAGATTTTATCTCTAAGCAGTGGGGCACCATGAGAGCCACATGATCAGATGTGAAAGTCTGAAGGAAAATTCTATGATTGTTTCATTCTCTTTTGTGCCATTAACTTTTGGATGAAGACACGGTGTTTTCATCTCTTTGTGGCCTCCCACATAAAGTAACTCATTTAAATCCATCCAGCTCTTCCTAGAATTACTTTAAGGGGAACTCCTTATGAACTGCATATTTACTCTCAACTGAATGCCCAGATAAATGCTTTAGGTGCTTTTTTCTCTTTAAAAATATTCAATGTATTAATTTCACACATGAGGAGAAATCATATTAAATCTCACTACATAATTAGTCCAACCACAAATACATTTTCAGAGACAAAGATGACTCATGTTGTTTCCTAATTAAACCTTGAAAGGTTTAATTGAAAAGCATTATAGAGAGAAATCTAGTTTAGAAGGAACTGGGGCTTAGCTTTCTGAATGTGTGCACAGAGCTTGCCTGGTCCATCTTCAATGGGGGTAGGGGAAACAGATTTGGAAAGGCTCTTACCCAGCCTGGTATCATTGCGGGTCATGATTTGACCTGCTCAGCAATTCAAACCCAGCAGCGGCTCCAAAGGAGAAAGATGGAAACATTCTGCCCTTAGAAAGGTGTACAGCCTCAGAAACACACAGGGGCAGTTCTACATTGTCTTTTAAGGTCACTATGAGTCAGAATTGAGTCAATGCCAGTGAGTTCTGTTTTGTTTTCACCAGGAATATGATGCTTTCTCATCAAGAGAAGCTATCTCAAGAGTTTTGGAGAGTCCCGTATAGATAGAGGTACACTTTTAACGACACACCTTAAATCACTCTCCCACTTTTATGCACTCAATCTAGAGAACACATTGGAAAAAATGAGAGAGCATCACAACATAGAAAGTAAGCAGTCAGATACGTATGTTCTATCCTGGAGTCTCTGGGGGGTACAAACAGTTACTGAACTGGCCTGCTAATGAAATGTTGGAAGTTCAAGTCCACCCAGAGGGGCTTCAAAAGAAAGACTCGATGGTCTACTTCTGAAACAACAACAGCAACAAACAAAACAAGCGACAGCTAATAAAGCCCCGTGGGACACAAATGCACACTGACACGTAGAGGGGCACCAAGAGGTGGAGTTGATACATCAGGAATGGTTTTTACTGTATGTCAGGCATAGCTCAGTCACTTTGCACGGTGATTCCTCACAAGCACCCTTTGAGATTGGTACTATCATTTACATCTTGCAGTCAGAGAACTGAGGGTTCAGAGCCGAAAGACAGAGCTAAAACTGTTTGTCCAACTTCAGGCCCTCTCTCTAGTACACTCAAGTTTCCTCTGGGAATTTTTCCTCAGTTTTTAATCCATAACATCAAGATAATAAACCCTTGGAAGGGTTGTACTAGTTTCCTGTGGCTGCTATAACAAATGACCACAAGTTCGGAGGCTTTATAAACAACACAAACTCCTTGCAGTGGTGGGTGTGCCCGTGTTTGAAAGGGACTTCTCTAAGACCAAATCAAGGTGTTTTCTGGATTGTGCTCACTGCTGAGTTTCAAGTGAAATCTTTGTCCTTGCGTTTTCCTGCTTCTGCAGGAGTTCTGATGGTGTAGTGGTTACTCATTGAGCAGCTAACTGCAAATTCAGTGGTTCAGAATACTAGTTCCTCTTTGGGAGAAAGATGGTGCTTTCTTACTCTTTTAAAGAGTTAACAATTCTGGAAACTCACAAGCGAAGTTTTACTCTGTCCAATAGAGTCCCTGTGAGCCAACACTGACCAGATGATAATGAGTTTGAGTGAGATTCTGCCTACACCACCCCAGTGGCACAGCAGTAACATACCTCCGCTGCTAACCACAGGCAGTGTGAACCCATCCAGCACTGAAGGGAAGAAGATGTGGCTGTCTGCTTGAGACAGCCTCGGAACCTGATGGCCCTGTTTTTATACTGTCTCTTCTAAGGTGGATAGGCATAGGCATTCACTCCATGGGTTTATTTGTCTTAGTGAAAGGTCTGTTTACCTTCCCTGATCCATGCTTCCCTTCTTCCTTATCAAGGCATCTTGAATTCCCTCTCTGCCCATTTGGCGCTCATATTTCCTTCTCAGCCAAGTGATCGAACTCCCTCTTAGATGGCATCTTCTATTTATTCTTGGCTCACCTGATAATCCAGACAAACCTTCCGATCTCAAAATCCTTCCCTGCATCTCATCTGCCAAGTCCCGTTAGCCTTGTGAGGTAATATTCACAGGTTCTGGGGCTGAGGGCAGAGGCATTTTTAAGAGACCCTTATTCAGCTACCCTCAAAAGCATATGTGAGGTCTGAACAAAGGGCCTCATTGAGTCAGGGGCCTGACATAGGTAAGCATGGCATATCATCTATATCGGGTATTACTACTTCTATGAACATCTATATGGTCTTCATCAGTATCAGATCATATGTGTGAGTCCCAAGAGATTTTATGTCAGGGAATTTTGGAGCCTTATGGGGTAGGTAGGTAATTAAGGTAAACTTTCCAAATCTTTCCTAAAGCCCCTGAGTGGCACAAATGATTAAGCACATGAAGATTAACTGACAGACTGACAGAATCCATCTAGTGGTGCCTCAGAAGAAAGGTCTTTGATCAACTTGCAATGGGTAACAGCCCAGAAATCCTGTGGAGTGACTAGATAGGGTTGCTAATGAATCAATAGACTTGCTAGGCATTTCTGACCCACCACCCAAATATTTCTTTTCCTAGTTGAAATAGAGAGTATTGAAATTATATTTAATATAAACATCATTTAATTCCACATCATTTTGTCACTGTCTCACTTAAAACCATACCAAGGCACCCAAGACACTTAAGAATTATATTGACAATCCTTACCTTGGCCAACTACCTCTCCTGGTCCCATTCTTCCCTAGCTAAGACATCTTAGCATACCCATCACCCTTCTGCTGCTCAGATAAGTGATATGCCAGGTCCTATGTGGAATACCAATATGTGCATGATCACACTTAAGGTGGGTGGTAGACTCTGTGTTTCACAATTATAGAAATTGAGATCCTGGCAGGGTAAGAAAGGAGCCTAAGTAAAGCATGGTTAACAAGTGGCACAGCTGGAATTCAAACCCACGTTCTCTTACACCACAGTCCAAGCACTTAAACTTCCAGCTCCCCAGCGTCCCCCATTTGCCCTTCTGGCATGTTACGAGTTGTTCCAAGTAAATGTTTGCTCAGTGGAGGACAGATTGTTTATGAAGTGACAACAAGGATTAGTACTCAGGAGTGAGAGAAGCCAGTCTGATCAGCAAGCCAGGCCTAGCCCATAAAAGAGACAGTTTGTAAATTCTCAATGTGCAAGTGTGACAAGTCCAGCTTTTTTCTTTTAGTTTCAGTTGTCCCTTGTATAATATTCACTGAGTTTGACGCTTCACTTTGCCAAGCAAATTGGCCCTAGCTGAAGATAAGCTTTAATCGGGACTTTCAACTGGTCTAATTCCTCGCTCCAGATATATTGACTCAGAAGCTACTACATATATTCGTGTATAAGCTGAGTTTTTCAGCACATGAAGTATTTGTAGTAAAATTGTGTTCCTGGCTGTTATTTGGGTCAGCATATCCTCGTGTACATAAGAATATGTACTTTTAAAGTGAGCCTCATGTGATTCTTCTGTATACAAATTGGTAATAATCACATGGGTATCTATATATGATCAATGCATGATGAATCTTTAAAATTTTATCTAATTATTTCATTTTATCTTTTCCCTTGTCTATCCTTCCCTCTTACTTTTTGCACTGTTGCAAGTGACAGGTGATAAGATGACCAAAATGATTCATTCGAAAGGACACAGCACCCTTTTCTAAGTCATCACTGCCACCAAGGTTGAGGTGCTGTGAACCCAATATAAACCTTCACAACACAGTGAGCTCTTTCGTACACTGGACAATAGTCAACTACAGGAAGCACAATCTCCCACAGTGGGACAGTGGTCATGCAGCCACCGTGTTCATGGCTATGGATGTAGTTTTCACAAGGCTGATTGTCATGGCCTGAGACAAATGGAGGCACATGGTAAAGAAGATTAAATTGCTTCACTGAAAGGGTGTGCTTCTTTTTAATCAAAGACTTTGTGTTCCAAAGGGTTTGTTTTGGAAGAATAAAAGAGAAACTTCCAATAGACATGTGGAAAGTTCTTTTGACATGGTGGACAGCAAGAGGGATAAACAGTCTTATGAACTAAGTCTGATGGATATAAAATATTAATCTTTCTTTTTGCAATTCTTTTTATGTATGTTGCAGATGATCCCTGGTAGTATAGTTAGGCTACACATCAGACTGCTAAGCACAAGGTCAGTTATTTGAATCTACCAGACACTCCACAGGCGAAAGATGAGACTTTCTGCTCATTCAAGATTTACAGCTTAGAAACCCACAGACATAGTTCAACTCAGCCCACAGGATCTCTGAGTCAAAATTTATTCAGTTGGCCTAGAGTTTGGGTTGTTTGACATCTCTGGGCCTCAACATCCTGGTCCTCTCAGAAGGTCAACTTTGTTTGGCCTTTGAGCTAGTGACATAGCTGATAGAATTGGTGAAGGGATGCAAATCGATCAGTTCAAAGGCAGGACCAGTATGAGCTGTATTTAGTTACAGAAATACCAGAAGTTGTCTGTCGGCCCCTTGATGGAAATTTTTCAGTATCTCCCCTAGCTTACTTTGGTCCCATTTACCTGTTCGGTTCCCCACAAGCAGAGCAGTGGGCTCCTCACTGTTGAACCTGTATCTATATAAGCTCTTGATACCACTATTTTAAGTACCTACGGTGTGGTTGGCAATGACTAAGAGTTCGTGGAACAAAAGAAAGAAACTTCAAAAGGTTTGTGGAAAAATCCCATTCCCTTTTAATTCCATTCTTCCATGAGTTATTTGAAGGACCCTTGGAGGTGAACAAGCTGTCAAAAGTATCCATTCAAATATAGAGGGAGGGTGGATATGTTTTAAAAGTACACAAAGTACCCATTGATTTAAGTGCTGTGAAGGAGACCTGGAGCAGAAGTAAGCAAGTAAGTAGAAAACTGGTTATTCTGAAAACAAAACAGAAAAATGAAAGCAACTGCCATTAAGTCATGTATGATCTATAGTTTGATTATTTTGGCCAGGCTTTCTTCTGAGGCAGCTCAGACCAGATTTGAACTTCTAACCATAAGTGCCCCCTGGGAGACTCCATTCTAGAAAAAGGGTTGGGAAATGTGTTCAAGAGGGAGCCTCAAGAGCCCAAATATAAAAAATGGGGAGGAGATCAAGGGCTTGGTGTGTTCCATGGACAGCAGCTCGGTCGGATCCATTTTCTGTATAGGGGACTGAGTAGAAAGAGAAGTATCTAGTGGAAGCCCAGGCCTAGGTGATAGCATTTCTCCAGGATCCATTGCGTGCTACTCCTTGAATTTGGGGTGGGGGTGAGAGTAAACTTATATGTATTCTTTTTAAAAAAGCTGTCTACTTTCAAATATTTACAACTCATATTTTCTACCTGAAAGGAAAATTGAGTTGAACAGATATGTGGGAACATTACCTGGACTGAAAAAACAAGCTCCTCTGATTCAAGTAACTTTCTCCAATATCAACAGCTCATCTTAAATGTTTCCTAACTATCTCCACAGCCTGTAGTGCACCTTCTAGTTGGCCGGAGTATTAGACTATCGTACCTCTACTGAGATACATATTTATGATACATTTTGCTTTGGGGAGTTTCAGGAAGCTATTAAAATATAAAACCTGATAAAATAAAATGAATGTACTGGATTATCACTCAAATAGTAGCTCCCAGGGATCTCTCGCCAAGCAAAGCCAGGTCAGGGCCTGAAGACAAGCTTTCTCTGAAGTCCCAGCAGGAAGTAAAGTGCAGTAATTTCTACTCCTACCAGAGAGGGTCATCCTCTGGCAAAATACAATGGATTCAAAAGTACTTACGTGGATGCTGGTAGCTGCCAGAGCTGCCGGCATCAGAAAGCTATTTTCCCCCTTATCTCTGCCTGTGTTATGAGGGAGATAGAGAGCGATACACTTGCAGGAACTTAATGTTAACTTGGCAGGACTCCAGGGCTGTATCCACATGGTTTACTAAAGTTAGATGTTTTAGAATTTTGCCTCTAATGTGGCCTTGCATTGTAAACACATTCTAGAGCGCTAGGTCTGAAAACAGATGATAATCGGTTGGTGTAACAAAGGGAAACTGCATTTAGGGTTACAATTATTTTTTTAAGAGATATCTTTTGTTTTGTTTGTTTTTTAAAATATTTTATAGGGGCCTCTTACAGCTCTTAGAATATTCTGCACAATGGTTGTATCAAGCATATTTTGATTTGTTTTTGTGAGACTGTTGGGATTAGTAATGACACTCAATCATTCCCTGAGTACTTATTGAGGTTGATTTTTATCAGCTATCTATCAATTTTCATAAGATCCATATATGAAGAACCATGTGCTGCTTGGTCGTGTCCACCATTAGTAAAGAACTCAAGGTAGTCTAGTTGCCACAAAGGATTTGCTTCTGGCTGCTGATCTAAAGGTAGAGCAGTTTGAACCATTTCCGGTGATTAAACAGTCAAGAAGGTCCTACTTTACAATATCGTTCCACTTTGTCATAGATGGGGTCACCTGGCACTGAAATAGACTTGAAAGCAACAGACTTGGTTGTGGTTAATCTTGATCCTAGACTATGGGAGAGGGCTATAGAGAGTACTCACTCTATTAGGGTAAGGAAGACAAAAGACTGGCACATTTGAACTGTGCTATGAATGAAGACTGTTGAATATACCATGAACTGAACAAACCAGTCTTAAAAAATAGAAGTACAATCTAAAGGGAATGCCCTTGAGAAAGATTTCAGATCGCTTATTTTGGCACGCCCTCAGGGATGGCCAATCATTAGAAAAGGGCACCGTGTTTGGTGAAGCAGAGAGTGAACAAACCCGGGGAGCCATCAATGAAATGGACTGACATAGTGGCTACAACAAGGGGCCCAAACACATTGATATTCACAAAGATGGTGCAGTACCACACTCTTGTAATATATAAGGCTGCCATTAGTTAGAGCCATTTCAGTGACAACTGTCCCCACCAACAATCTTTGATGGACAAGACAGGTGTAAAAGATGGAGCCTCAAACAAAGTAGAAGAAACGATGGTACCCAGCTAACAAATGATTGAAAGCCTGGAATCTCAAAGACTTGAAAATAATCGAGTCACCATTCAGCGCAGAAACAGCAAAGTCCACATGCAGGAAGCACACCAGCATGCGTGATCAAGAGGGGCTGAAGGGAGCAGATATCGAGCACCAAAGAATAAGAATCACATCATTACAAAGGAGGAGGAGAGCAGGGTGGGGACCTAAGGCCCACTGGTGGGTAATTGGTCACCCCTTTAGGGGAGTCACGGGGAGGAGACAGACCAGTCGGAGGGCAGCCAGGCAGTGATGATGCATACAAGTTTCCTCTAGTTCCTGAACCCTTCCTCCCCGTCCCCCAACCATCACGGTCCCAACTCTACCTTGCAAATCCAGATGGACTGGAGAAGTCACACTGGCATAGAGGGGAGCTGGAAATATGGGGAAACCAGGATGGATGGGCCCCTTCGGGCCAATGGTTAGATTGGAGATACTGGAAGGGTGGAGGGAAGGGGGGGTAGGAAGACCGAACCAACAGCAAGGATATATACACAAGCTCCTATTTGAAGGATGGGCATCAAAGGAGTGGGTTGGGGGAGAGGTCGGGCAGTGGCAGTGTACGATATGAAAAAACAATAACAATGTATAAAATATTGAGGGTTGGAGGGGAGGAGAGGCCAGGGGAAGAGGGGAAGGAATGGAAAAGCCGATACTAGGGGCTTAACGGAAAAGGTGGACAATTGGAGAACAATAATAGAAGTGGACATGTGAGGGTGCTTGACCAATATGCTTATTTATATATTGTGAAAACGATGTATGAGCCCCCAATAAAATGACTGGGAAAAAAAAAAGATGGAGCCTCAGAATACAAGAAAATCTGTCAAAGATTGCATGATCTTCTTGGTTCTCCTCAAATTCTGCCATTAAAGGTCTTTTAAGTATATGAAAATTATAGAGTTCAATTTAGAGAAGTCTACTGTTTCTGTTCACTTCCTTCCCAACATTCCCACCAGTGGGACACAGAGAGAAATAATAAAAGCAGCAAAAAGTTTAACGTGCTCTGCCTTAAGGTCAAAATACAGGCCTACAGGAGAATGGATTTCTGCTCTTCTCAAACACTGATTTCTTTTCTGGCAGTGTTACTGGTGAAAATAAATGTGTAATAGTAGATGTCCACGAATAACATGCATTTTCTATTTATTTCAGATTAATATGAATTTATTTCAGATTAATATGAATTCTTGCATATTGTCAATATCTAGTATTGTGTATTTCTTTCCACAGAAACCTCTTCGTTCCTGCTTTCTCAACAAATATTTACCCCATGTAAGAGCTAACCTGCTTCACCTTTCATGTCATTAGGGGCCATCAAATTTGTTCCAGATCATAGTGATTCTACCGAACAAGAAACTGCCCGGTGCTGCATCTGCCTCACAGATTTCCCTGTGTTTGATCTCATCGTTGAAGGTGTTAGGTCAGTCTGTCTTATGGAAGGTCTTCCTCTTTTTGTAATATGAACTCCTTCCCATTCCTACGCCTAAAGAACTTTCTAGGTGTACTTCTTTTAAGACACATTTCTCCCAGGTACTCTGACTTTAATTGCTATTTACTTTATATCACTGTGGTTTCACTGACTACAATACAGTTAACATTGGGAAGGGGTTATTACTAGTTGACCAGTGAGCAGGGAGAGGAGCAACATAGCCCCATTCAGACTAGCTGCCATTTTGGTCTGGTTCAGGTGTGTGCTCACACTAGAAACATTGTGTGGTGGTCATGTGCTTATGTTAATTTCATGTTTGAGACTTAGAGGTGGAGTCTAGCCTGTTAATCTGTAGATAGCCAATGAGGCCTCCGTGTGGGCATGGCTTTCTCCTGAGACTTCTGGGAAATCTCAGGATTTTTCCCTGATGGAGATGAAAAGCTATCTCCATAGTTGTTGGGAGTTAGTCTCAGAGACAACGAACTATGGACAAGACAAGATGGCAGCATCCGAGGAGCTGGGGAGCCAGAGGAGAAGCCACATGGCCTTACCCTGATGGAACCAGACTTCTGAAGCTGGAGAAGTCACATGGAGACCCCTGCTGGCACCGGGACACTGCACCCACTGGCCTGTGACTTTATTAGCCAGAAGGAGACTTTATAGACTGATATTGGGCATATGGACTAATATCGGACTTATGACTTTGAACTAGACAAGGTTGGGATGCTCTTTCAATGTCCCATTCCTCTTGTATATAAAACTTTCCCTTATATCCATATGCATGTCTATGAGTTTGTTTCAAACTTCCCCTTTTTGTTGTTTGTTTTTCCCATCTTCTGTTCTCATGATCTTTGCCTGCTATCCTAAACTTACCAGATTCTAGGTGTACTAACACTCTGACAACTTTTATTATTTAGCACACTTTCCATTTTTTCACTATTACTCATTCAAAGCAAGCAAGAAATGTGCTTAAAAGATAGTGTTTCATCTTGCAGCCTACATTGGGTCTTCACTCTTGAATATACCTCTGAGAATTGTTGGTTTAAAAAAATTTATAGATGTAGTTAAATAGACAAATAAAACAAGATTGAGAAACCAGAAGTAAATCTATCCACTAACAGGAAGCTGGTCTTTGACAAAGAGAGGAAACATATGAAATAGGAAAGAGATAGTCTCTTAAATGTTTCAACAAAACTTTTATAAATGAATAAAACCATATCCATATTCACACCATATGAAGAAACAAGGAACCTCAATAAAAAACAAACAGTAGAAGACAAAACAGATTTAGTGGAACCACAAAAAAAATCAGACACTTGTTATACCAAGAGTAAAAAGAAAACTCACCAACTGGGAAAACAGTTTGGCAATGGCATATCAGAAAAGGGAATAATTTTAAACATTTGTTGAAAACTTAAGCTCAAAAAGAAAAGGGTGACATTTCACCAAAGAAGACTTTCAGGTGGCCAAAAAAATATGAATAAATCTCCTGCTTATTTGACAAACAGTATGAAGAGGTAGAAGAGAGATAAAGTGAGAACATACCAATGCACACACATAGCTTTGACAGAGGGTATGTGTATTTGAATAGCACTCTTGCTAAAACTATGTCCATGAATGTGGTGGAGCATGCAGGAGACAAAGTTACATAAACTTTTAAGCATAGTCAGAGACATGGAAAAACTTAGTTGCTGGAACTGGGAGAACAGAACCATAGTTCTGTTGGACACCAAAGTCAATTGGCAAAACATAATTCACAAAAACATTGTTCTCTATACTACTTCATTTAGTAGCAACTGGGGTTTTAAAACCATGGAGCAGCCATTTACAGGACAAATATTGCTCTCTCCAATCCTGAGGAAAGAAGAGTAGCAAAAAAAAAAAAAAAAAAAAGATATGTGGAAGTAATTAGTTCAATAGGATAGGAAACAACATAAGTATCAATCATTACAACCTTTAGACAGAAGAACTGGATAGTGTCCAGCTACCATTACTAACTGCTCTAAAAAGTATCACAGAACTTCATCCATAGAGTTGGAGAAAAATGTAAAACAAAACTCAAAATAATGCAATAAACCAGGTTTCCTAAATGGAGATTGATGGGACCCCTAAGACTATAGTCCTAACCCTTCTCATCTGAAACTGAACTTTGTTCCATGTAAGAATAAACATTTACCAAAGGAAAAAGTTCTCTGTCAATTCTGAACTAATTCAGAATAATAAATTTTGAAAAACTTCAAGCCCCTTTTATTTGAATTTTTGGTACACACACACACACACACACACACTGCCAACTGCTGTAATCTTTAATGAAATCTGATGATGTAGAAGATGTGTCCGATTTTTACTGCCCCATGAATGCAAGGCAGGGAAACACAACTTACACCATGATGTCTTTATTTTGATCAAAGCAAAGTAAAAACAAAATTTTCATCTATCAAAAGTCCTTGTAGACTCCCTGTTAGTGCCGTCAAACATTTAGTCATGAATCTTCTACCTCTATTACTATTAACTTCTCACTTTTTAAGTAAACACATTTGTTCATCTTTAAAAGACAACTTTGTTCTACTACTATAAACTAGAAATCAGTATTTCTTTCTACAAAAAAGATAACCACACAAAATGTTCTTAATTTAAGGATTGCTCTTTGCTTAAAAAAAAAAAACACTTAGAAAAAGGAATGCTGACTGACTTCCAATCTAGCATCCATGAGACTTTACCTTTGGCTTAACAAGATGGAGGATCTGAAAAGGGAATGACTATCTCACGCTACGTTTTATTCTGCACCATCTGGAACCATTTCAAGTGAGATCAATGTAATGCTTTCCACACTTTAAGAAACACTAACACAGGCCTGTTTCTATTTCTGCTGAGGAAAACAGCACCTAGAAATGTTTCCTTTAATTCACAATAATTATTATTTGGATAAAAACAAAGTAATATTTAAAAGTTATTTGGTCTTTCTATCCTGTTTATCTTACCATTATTGATTCAAGCTACAGTGTCATGAACTTGTCCATTAATTTAGCCTGGGATTCTTCTCAGGTTAAGGTGACTTTTGAAAAGAAAGTAATAATTCTTCACTACTATAAAAATTAAGTTTCATTTCCACAAAAGGAAGAAAAATTGGCTATGTTCTTAGGATTTTTATCTAGTTGTGTTCATTTGTGTCAGCTCAAGAGGCTATTAATCTGGAACTTCAGTGGGTCTTTTCTTGTTAAAAGAGGCAGAATTTCTTTGTTGTAAGATCTGATAATGGATTAAATTGAGTAAAATTTAAGTACATTCAAGTACTTTTACTGAGAGTGATAATATACAATAAATGTAGAGGATGTAAATCTACAGAAAGTATTTTACTGAATAGAATACATATGAAGCCAATTAATATGTTCCATGACATAGTCTTAAGAGACCACTGTAAACTAATACATTTTTCATATCAAGAAGTTTGGTCTACTGTGTTATGCATTTAATTAATATCTCCTCCAAATATGTGTTCAAAATCATAAACCCTGTGCAGATGGACTTTGGGCCTTCACTTAGGTACTTCCTCAATGCAAGAGCACTTTGTTCTCTTAAACTGGCATTCCATGATGCTCACCTTTCTGACACGATCGCTGAAGACAAGACAAAGAGGGTATATATGTGAATGTGGTGAAGAAAGTTGATGGTGCCCGGCTATCAAAAGATGAAGGGTCTGGGGTCTTAAAGGCTTGAAGGTTATTTAGCTCAGGAGCAACAAAGCCCACATGGAGGAAACACACCAGCCTGTGTGATCACGAGGTGTGGAAGGGATCAGGAATTAGGCATCAAAGGACAAAAAATCATATCCTTGAGAATGAAGAGCTGTGTGGAGTAGTGACCCAAAGTCCATCTCTATGCAACTGAACATCCCCTTACAGAAGGGTCACAGGGGAAGACATGAGTCAGTCAGGGTGCAGTGTAGCAACCATAAAACATACAACTTTCCTCGGTTCTTAAATGCTTCCTACCGCATTATTGTGATCCCAGTTCTACCTTACAAATATGGCTAGACCAGAGGATACACTGGTACAGATAGAAACTGGAAACCCAGAGAACCCAGGACAGATGAATTCCTCAGGACCAGTGGTTAGAATGGTGATACCAGGAGGGTAGAGGGGAGGTGGGGTAGAAAGGTGAAACCAATTTCTAGGATCTACATATAACCCCCACCCTGGGGGACAGACAACAGAAAAGTGGGTTAAGGGAGACGTTGGACAGTGTACGACATGACAAAATAATAATTTATAAATTATCAAGGGTTCATGAAGGGGGCTAGGAATAGAGGGGAAAATTGAAGAGCTGATACCAAGGGCTCAAGAAGAAAGCAAATGTTTTTTGAATGATGAGGGCAACAAATGTGCAAATGTGCTTGACACATTGGATGGATGTATGGATTGTGATGAATTGTATAAACCCACAATAAAATTATTAAAAAATTATTGTGATGAGGCTAAGTAACTTTGCTGAATATAATCCTCTCTTATTTTGTCCATGTCTTAAAGGGTTTGAAAGACTTGTCCTTGTTTTTAAGGAGGCCTAGTTTTCCACCATATAAATGTCCCAAAGCATTGCTGTACAGTACGGGTTTTGGGTTATTGCCATATTTTTGCTGTTATAGAAATTGCTTCAATAAACAAGAGTGCATATCTGTCTGTTTTTTGCTCTTCACTTCTTTGTGGTATATACTAAGAAGAGAGGTTGCTAGATCACCAAGTATTTGAGTATTTGTATTTGTCTAAGGAGCGGCTATACTGATTCCCATCTTGATTGTTTAACTCTAAAATGCTACCAGCAATGTGTGAACATTCTAATCTCTCTCCAGCATTTTTTATTTGTATAAAACAGTGGTTCTCAATCTTCCTAATGCCCTGACCATTTAATACAGTTGCTTATGATGTGGTGACCCCCAACCATAAAATTATTTTCAGTGCTCCTTCACAACTGTAATTAAGGGTCGTTTGACTCTCAAAGGGATCTTGATCCACAGGCTAAGAACCACTGGTTTAGAGTGTGGTACAGAGGGATATATCATTGTTGTTTTAATTTGAACTTCTCTTGTGGGTAAGGAACACGAACATTTCTTCATGTGATTGTTGGCTACCTGGATGTCATGCTTAGTACATTGTCCATTTTTATCTTGTGCCACCCCCCCACCAATAAAAACCCCAATCAATTGAATTATACTAATTTTTCTTAAGGTTTTGTAGTTTTCTATATAGTTTTTAAAATTTGCCCTTGATCTGTTATATTACTTCTAAGTATTTTCTGCTGATATCTGTTGTCTTTTTATTCCTTTGAAGTCTTTTGATGTGCACAAATATATATCTCGAAGGTCCCAGTTGACTATTTTGTCTTATATAATGTGGATATTTTCATTATGTTTTCTAGTGTATTTATAGTTGTATTAGGGCCTGTAAGTTTGTCCCAATGGTTTCATTGATGATCTTTGTGGTTCTGGGAATTATATTTAGGCCATTAGTCTATCTTTAATTCATTTTTGTATGTGATGTGAGATATGGATCTTATTTCATTCTTTATCTGGAAGAAATCCATCTTTCCAGCACTATTAAGAAGTCTACCTCTTCCCCACTTCATATATTTTAGTGTTTTATCAAAAACCAAATATCTGTAGATAATTGGTGGTACCCCTGCAGTTTCCATTGATCTTCATGTATATCTATGTACCAATATCAAAGCTGTTTTGATTACTATGTCTATACAGTTGGTTTTAAAATCTGGGAGTGAAAGGTCTTCCACTTTGTTTATCTTGAATTTCTTTCCTTTCCATTTAAAGTCGGTGCTTGGTTTTTTCTTCCTTTCAAGAATTTATTGGGATTTGTATCAGAATTGAACTGAATTTATAAATTGTTTTTGATTGTATTGACATTTTCACAATACGTAGCTTTCTGTTTCTAGAGCATTAGACTATTTGTGTAAGTCTCTTACAGTTTTCTTTGTGTAAGTACTTTGTTTCTTTTTTTTCCAGCAGTATGTTTTTATTATTCATGAATGGACACAAAACTTACAAAGGTTTGTTATTACTACAACCATTCCTATGATATATCACTGCAACATGGAGTGAAAGGACAGCTTTCTAGATATAGATGTATATGTTTTAAAAAATACAACACATACATGCACTCTCTCTCAAGGGCTCATCATACGCTAAAAGAAAGCAAGTAACATTAAGCATCGGAAGTTCAAATATACATAATATCTTAAAACATCTCAAGCATTGAAAACTGCACTTTCGCTCCAAAAATAAAGTTTCTTTTTTTTAACCATTTTGATTTGAGCTCAAGCAAAAGCATTAATGAATACCAGTGATTCTCACACTTAGCACACTTTAAAACAATAAATATAAGAGGGCCAACAATCACAAAAATCCTGATAATGTAGAGGTTATGCACGAATAATGTATTTCACCTACCCCTCACCCCAAAGTCTACAGATCTCTGTTTCATCCTGGCTCTCAGAATTAAGAATCATAATTTACTATCATTCGATCAGGACAAACAAAAAAGATAGAAACATTATTACTTCAAAGAGAGCTTCACTGCTTCTTAGTTTAACGCCACTAGTGCAAGAGCCTCATTTACCTGAAAGGTATTAAGTGTCACAATTAAAGAGCACGCATACAAAACTAGTTCCTTTTGTGATAAAAAGTGCCATGCCACAGACTATACTTTTCATTAAAAAACACGCACACACACACACTCACGCACAGACTAATGAAAGACTGTCTGTCTCCATCTCTTGTCAATGAGGAAGGGCCAGAGTGATTCTTTGACTGGGTATTGGTCAGTACTTTGTTCCTAAGTTAAGATTTAGTCCTACTTATTTTATCTTTAGGGTCATCAGAGCAAGTTATATTGCTCTTTTTATTTCCACTTTGGTGCCCTTGTCTTTAATGTAGAAATTCAACTATTTTATATTGGCTATTATGTTGCCAATTTCTTTCTTTCCTTTTCATTAAGATGTATTAGGTGGTAATTTATTTATTTACATTTTAAAATTATTTTATTAAGGGCTTTTACAGCTCTTATAACATTCCATACACCAATTGTATAAAGTGTATTTGTACATGTGCTGCCATCATAATTTCCAGAACATTTTCTACTTGAGTATTGATATAAGCTCCTCTTCTCCCCCCACACTCCCCCAACTTTCCACCCTTGTGAATCCTTGATCAAGCATACATTGTTACAGTATTTCATGTCTTACACTGTCCCCCTACACCCACATTTCTGTTATTCGTCCCCTCGGGGGGGGGGCTATATATCCAATCTTGTGATGGATTTTCCTTTTCTCACTTTCCCCCCCTCCTTGACCATGCTCCTACCCACATGATATCACTACTTTCATTACTGTTCCTGAGGGGTTTATCTGTCCTGAATTTCCTGTGTCAAGAACTCTTACCTGTACTTACGTGTACTCTGGTCTAGCCATATTTGGAAGTTAGAACTGACTCATAGTAGTTGGGGCGGTGAGCAAGGTATTTAGGAACTAGGGGAATGATGTGTTATTTGTCATCCCTTCCTTATACCACTTCTCTGGGGAGATATCCAATTATCTATAGTTGGGTTTGGGGTCTCCACTCCAACCACCTTCTTTCACATCTACATATTATTATTATTACTTGTTTTAGATCTTTTGATAATCTCATTGACACTTCATGATCACAAAGGCTGGTGTACTTATTCCATGTGAGCTTTGTTGCTTCTCTGTTAGATGGCTGACTGACTTTAAGCCTTTAAATCAAGCCCAGCCACTGTATCAGTTGTTCTCAACCCTCCTAAAGCCACGACTCTTAAATACAATTGCTCATGTTTTGGTGACACCCCAACCATAAAATTATTTCCATTGCTACTTAAAAACTGTAATTTTGCTACTGATGTGAATTGGTTGACCCCTGTAAAAGAATCATTCGACTCCCAAAGGGGTCATGACCCACAGTTTGAGAACCACTGCTATATCTTTTGATAGTTGGGTACCATCCACTCTCTTCACCACATTAGCTTATGCACCCAGTTTGTCCCGCTTTTATGTCATGAAGGTGAGAATCTAAGAGTACCAAGTTATCAGAAAAAATATTCTTGTGTAAAGGAAGCCCTTGAACAGAGACCCAAAGTCCATAAACTATCTTAATACTTAGCATATAAATATATGTACATTTGCTGTCACTTTTTTCAATTGAATATTTGGAGTTTTCTATGTATAGGTGCTATACCCTGCAAATAAGGAGATTTTGGGGTTTTTGAGTGCCAATGTGGATGTCTTTATTACATTTTCTGTGTTTTATACCTCCAACTAAGACCTCTAAGAGTATATTAAATAAAAGTGGTGCCCATTCAAAGGGGCATGATTCAATTTCCCAAAAGACTGTCAGTATTTTTCTCCAGCACCTTAAATCAAATGCTTTGATTCTTATTTGGTGTTCTTTATTAGTATCCATATGACTGAAAATACCAAGACTTGGGCCAGGCTCACCTTATGTTTCAAAGTGACATACTTGCTTTTTGGCACTTTAAAGAGGGCTTGTTTAGCAGATTTGCCCAAAGCAATACTTTGTTTGATTTCTTGACTGCTGCTTCCATGAGGACTGACTGTGCATCCAAGCAAGGATGAAGTTCTTGACAACTTGTCTTTTCTCCATTTATCATTGTGTTATTTATTTGTCGGGTTGTGAAGATTTTGGTTTCCATTACATTGATTTATATTCCATAATCTTCATCAGCAAATAATTTAATTTTCCTCATTTTCATTCCTGTGTATTCCATCTCTTGTGGATAGTTTCCTTCTATGTCGTTGACAAAAGCTATTTTCAAAGAGGACATTGGTCTCACAAAATTCTACCATGCAATCTTTGTATTCATTTATATCACCAACACCATATTTTCCAACTATTTATTCTTTCTCTTTGTTTCAAATTATCAGCAATTATCAATGCAACTTGATGGCATGCTTTTTTAAGGTTAATACTAAAGTTGGTAGAATTCTTAAATTACATCATTGACTTTCAGGGCTGGTTCTTCAATATGAAAAATAATTGTATTAACTAGTTTTTCTTGTTGGGATACATATATCTTCCTATATTTAACCTTGTACTTTTACATTTATCATTATATAATTGTAAGTACACATCCATGCATACAGAAAATATTTATATGATTACATGTTCTTGTAATCTACACCAGAATATGAACTAAAGGAAATTCCTAAGAGTCATCATCGGATATTGTATAATACAGTACCAGAAGAAGAGCCCTTATGGTTAGAAACTACTCAAAATAGATAGTGACCAAAAGGATGAACTCAAGTATCCAAATCGTCATAAAAATGTCTGAGTTAAACAAGGTTTTGTTCTGTGTTCATGTAACTACTATGAGTTGTGGCTGGCTCTGGCAAGTAATAATAATTCTATCGTTATTAAAATGAGAGAAAAATAAGGCTGTGCATCTCCTCCAAAATCTTTTTCACCAACTTGGAATATTTTAGTAAACATTTGAACTTACTGTTAATAAAAGAGAAATGCTATAAACTATTGCTGAAGGACAATAGCTAGGTTGTATCACATTTAAAGAACTAGCCAAGACACAAAATCGAATATTAGAGTTGTTTAAAGTAAAGTAATAAGTGACAATTCAATAACGACGACTATGGAGTCAGGACAAAGAACTCATCACCTTTGAGTGGTATGCAATGTCTATATGCAGAATCAATGCATGTTAGTCATACAAGTTCATTGTGCATGCTGAAAGTATTGAGTTCTTAATTAAAGCAGGGCAAGTATCTCTGACCTTTGCTGGGGGCAGGGATAGTCAGGCTCTCTAGCTGTAGACCGGAAAGGTACTTAAATTTAATGGATACAATTCTCTTTTAAGTATTTCAATATCCATCAATATGCTTAGGCTAAATTATGTTGCAAGCACAAGGACCCAGAATCCTAATAGCCAGAAAAAAAAACAATTTCCTGTTATCATGGCCAGAGAAGAGAAAGAAAATGGCAGAAGCATGCAATTGCTTTTAGAAGTTTTACTTAACAAATGGTGCATGGTAATTCCCCTCACATTTTCATTGGTCAAAGCAAATTATGTGATTCCTGACATAAGAAGGGGAATCAACTACAGTTTCCAAATATATCTTTTACCACCAATGTGGTTATTTCTAATATCATAAGTATTAGATTTTTTAAGGTAGGCTAAGGAGACTAAGATAAGTGGACCTGTGCATGCATGTTTGACAACCCTAGTAAGAAGACACATGTTTTGATGTGCTCTAGCAGGAGAAAGACAGGGCTTCTTCTCTGTGGAAGAGTTACAGCTTTCGAGATCTACGAGACAGTCCCACCCTCCTGCAGGGTTGCTATGGCTTGGTCTCGACTTGATGGCACTGAGTTTCTTTGATTCTATGTTTGGAATATTGTGTAGCATTGGACAGAAACGTGATTTAGACTCACTTCATTGCAATCACTTTTTACAGCATGCTCCATTGCTTTCCTCCATGCTGCTCTAGAAAATGTTCAATTCTAGCTGCTGAATAGTTTCAATAAGGCACCTGGAAGATAGGAAGCTCCAAGCAAAGGTAATAGCCAGAAGAAAATCAAATGGGTGAAACAAATTGTCAACTCAGAAGCATATGTTGCGTGTACCCAAATCAGCCAGTACACATTTTAAGATTGTTTTACTTTCCTACACATTAGTGTTATTTAAAATTTAATTTTTGTAGACTTCAGTCACATTGAAGAGCTTAAGTTTTTAGATCGCTGCCACTTTAACAACACAGACTGGCATAGTCTCACAGAGGCTGATGGAAGAAAGAGACTCCTAGATCAGAGACCAAGAAGTTTATGACTCATGGCATTGTAAGCACAGGCCTTGTAAGCAAGATTATAGTTGGGTATCTCTGAGTCTAGTCTAAATTAAAGTAACCCCCATGTGGTGAATAGAATGGTTCCGTGATATTTTATTTGCAGTATTTTTTCCTCTCCTTTTATTGTGAATGGGCTGATGGCTGACTATATACTTTTTAAGGAAGCTGAATGTCAGATTTTTCTAAAGCTATTAGATGGATTTGAACCATCAGACCTGTGGTTAGCAGCTAAGTGCTTAACTGTTTGTATCATCAGGGGTCTTTGCAGGTGGCTTTACCATAAATAATAATTTCAGATATCCCTGACCCCAAAGCAAATAAGAAGGGTCTACATACTTGATTTCAGATGGATACCTGAACAAGCAGTGGTTTGGAGTACAGGAAAGAAACTCTGGGTTTAGGGAACACAGTATTTTTTGAATGAGTAATATAAAATAATTGAGGAAACTAGAAACATATGGGGATCATTGGACTGCAAACTATAAATTCAGTAGATCAAAACCATTTTTCATTTGCTTCTCTTTAGGAAGAGGCTTTTAAGTCCATCAAGATTTACAGTCTTGGAAACCCATAGAGGCAAATCTAGTCTAACCTATAGGGGCTTTATGAGTCAAAATTGCATTAATGGCAGTCAGAGTAACAGTTTCCCTTTGCTCTGGAGGGAGATACAATGTTTTAACTTCTAAAGCCATTCATTTAATATCCTTGCGAAGATAGTTCAAAACACAGGGCGGCTAGTGTCTTATAAGACAAGCAGAAGGGTGAATAGTCTATGGAATTTTTCTCAGCAGTGTAACAGAAAGGATCCCTAGTTGTGATGTTGAGTAAACATTGGACTGCTACACCCAGGGTTGGTGGCTCAAACCCTCTGTGGGAGAATGTTGAGGCTTTTGCTCCATAAAAATTTACAGCCTTAGAAAGCCTCTTCACGTCTGATAAGAGTTGGGATAGCGTTGATGGCAGTGGTGGTGATGGAACGTAACAAAAGTAAAAATAAAATCTAAACTAAAACGTTAACTTGTGATTTTTGGGCATCACTGTCCTCTGGTGGTGGGAGTAGGAGGCCCAGCCTTTGGTCCTGTGGAGCCGCTGCTGGAATTGAACCCCTATCCCACTGGGCTACAGTCCCACACATAATCACTACGCCACCGGGGCTCAGCCAACTTGTGATTTTATAGCAACACTTTGAGTATTTAGTTTTTCTCAAATAGAAGTCCTACCATATCAAAAAGAAAAGCTAAATATGGCCCATTTGAATCACGAGCTGCCTGTAGAATAAAAAGCAAAAACCATATCCCCTTTTACTGAGTCTTTTTCAAGAAAAATTCAATTCTTTGGGCTTTGGTTTTATCAGATTGCATCTCACTACATTTCTTCCTGAGTGTGTTTTGGGATGACTTTTGTGTTTCAGGAGAGAAAAATGCTGCGTTTTTGCTGGGCCATTAACTTGATGCCCAGATAGAACTTAAAATAAAAGAATTCACGAAGAGAAAGGTGTTGAGCTAAGAAATAAAAAGTTAAGATAGCTGAAAAGTCTGGGTTGTACTTTTAGAAGTGGAAAATTAATCCCAGGCTCAGAGACATGAACAAAGCAGTTCTATTCATGTAAGCCCTAAACAGCATTTTAAAGAACAGTTGAAGTACTAAATCAACAGTTTTTTGCCAATAGCATCTTACATTATCCAACACTAATGCATCTAGGGTACAGAGAAGCGCCAGGAAATTTCACTGAGTTGATAAGTACCTTATCTACATGTGACTTATTCACAAATAAGGCAAGCAGAACAATTCTGTCAGAATTTCGGGGGTTTTACATCTTTACAAAATTATAAATTTGGGGAGTGAAAGAAACTATTTAATGTCTTCTTCACCTAAGCAATTAAAAAACCCGTATAGTCAAGGGGTTTGATATATGCTATCATTTTAGCTTTGTTTGAAAATATAAATGGAATTATTGGCTATGGCAGATAAAAACACTGCAAATTCTAGAGGGCTTTCAAAGTGTTGTGCCTATGACCTTCCAGGTCTGTATGTATTTGAAATACACCCTTCAACTGGAAAAAAAAATCAGAGTAATTCCCGTGTTAATTCTCTTCTGAAGTTTCCCGCATTCTGCTGAGTTTGATGAACTCCTTAAAAGCACTTCCCCCATCTGGTATTTCTTAGGTGGTGCTGCCTCCTGTTTCCTGCTATCCCATGACACAGCCCATTCGATGATTTTGAGAAAAAAGCCATCTGCTTTGACTCTTAGAGAAAGTCAAGTACAGAATTCAGAAGATAAGTTAGGAGGCAGCTTTACCAATATAAGCAAAAGGTACTCTTAATTAGTACACTAAAGTAACAGTAGCGTAAAGGTGAGAGGTGTAAGATTTGGGACACTATAGTTTCAAGATACAATTGAGTTTTCACATTAAAGAAAATAATTAAATCTTTGACTTGGGATATTGTTAGGATGAATTGCCATTATCGTGATGGAAAAACTTTAGGAAGTCAGTTTGGGAGGAGAAATCAGGAGTATCTAAATTAGAATTTTAGATACCTGTTAGACATCCAACTAGGAAATTGAGTAACTAGTTATACATATGAAAGTGAGGTTCAGGGGGAGAAATTTGGACTACAGATAAATAACTAAGAGTTACAAAGAAATTGTATCTAAAATCATAAATGACCTAGCCTCACCTGTGTGAGGACAGGGCAGGACAGGGCAGTGGTTTTGTACATAAAGTCAATAGAGGTGAGGACCAGCTCTGTAGCACCTAATGACAACAAAAGGTAACCATGTAGCTGCTGAGCAATGGGCGGATAGTGCTTAATGGTATACCATTTACTTGGTGTGATGAAAATATTTTAGAAATAGGGGTGATGGTTTTGCAACATGAAGAAGGTAATCAGTTTTACTGTATCATACACTCAATATAGGAAACCACTCTTAAAGGTCAACAAACAGACTTGGGTCAGACGCACCATAGTTTTCAAAGTGATATCCTTGGTTTCCAACAGTTTCAAGAGGTTTTGTCCAGCAGATTTTCCCATTGCAATTCTTTGATTTCTTGACTGCTGCTTGACTATGCATTGGTTGTGGATCCAAGCAAAATGAAGTCCTTGATAACTTCATAGACATATGTAGGTGGCTATATATTTATATCCGTCCCACTGCCAACTACCTAAATCTGAGTCATAGTGACCATATATAGACTTTGAGGCTATAAAATGTTATGATGAGTGGGCACAGACAATCTCTATGGGGTAAAGATTATAAAAGTGAGCATAGATACGATCTGAAGAAGAGGAAAACCAGTAGCCAATGGAGTAGAAGGGAATCTAGAGAAAGAGCACCAAAACCAAGCAAAAAACAGATGTGGTAGTTACATAAGTTCATGTCAACTTGATAAATAGAATGAAAGGGTGTCAATATTCTCTAACGCCACTGTTCAAATGCATCAATTCTTCTTCAGTTTATTTTATTCACTGTCCAACTTTCACATGGATTATTTATAAGCAATAAAAACATGAATAACCCCACATTTCTCAAGGTCACAGTTTTTGAGAACTTTGAAGTAGTTTGCAGCAGATCTACCCAATGCTATATCTTGATATCTTGCCTGCTGCTTCTATGGGCATTGATTGTGAGTTCACGTTAAATGAAATCCTTGACAATTTCAACATTTTTCCATTTTATCATGAGGTTGCACATTTTTCCAACTGTGTAGACATTCATTTCCTCCATGTTGAAAACATATCGTATGCTCTGTTCAAACATGTCTACCCAGGTGTGCTAGCTGCATAATTTCATGACAATGTGATACATAAGTGCAGGGAACTTCCTCCCTTTTTGCCTTGCCTTCCTGTATACAAGTCACACAGTGACTTGCTGATCCGTGTGAGAGTCTCTCTCTGCTTCACCTTCCTGTTGAATAGCCACACTCAGAACTCAGAGAGCCAGAGGAGTCATGGGAAGCTCTGCACCATTTCTGTGATGCTTCCACTGCCATTGGACCCACCCGACTTTTCACCTACCAGCCTGTGATTTTCCGGCATTCAGTATCGTTGCTTGTGCAGCCTGAGTTGGAAGAGGAATGTATAGATGAGTACTGGACTGACAGGCTAATACCAGACTTAAGGGCTTGATCTGGATTGTTCTGGGATGTTTTCTCAATATACAATGGCTCTTTGATATAATGCTCTCTATTACACACGTGTCTGTGGACACCCTGCCGGTACCTGAAATGTCCTGGCATGATTTCCAGAATCACGGTCACATGCACGTATGACTCACTGACTGACAGGTGAGTGGTGAAGCTAACTGCTACTTAATTGTCACTTCCTCAGGGAAGTCTTGGGCTGTCCCTCAGACTAGATTTTTGTACCCCAGTAATAAATTTCCTGGCTACTCTACATTTCAGTTCCTATAACAGGGAATCCTGGCAATTATTTATGGCATGTCTTCCTCCCCAGACTAGGCATTTTTCACGGACAGGTACACATCTTTCTTACCTACCCGTATCACCACAGTGCCTGGCCTAGAGCATAACCAAGTATTGTGCCATGATGTGATTTACACATCTAACCCAGTACTGTCATTTGAATCAAATCCTGGATGTGTCATTTGAACTACTGGCTTATCTAAAAGACACCAAGACCTAGGGGGTTGGCAGTGGTAGTTATCAGTGAAGGCATGGTAAGGACTCAACAGCAAATGGGTCAGTTCTCTGTCACTTTCAAAAGGAGGGTGACTTTGTACTGTAAATGATTTAAATTAAAATCCAGAAAACACTTACTGAGCATCTACGTCATATGCTGTATGTTTTTCATTTCTCTCATTTCAGTGTGGTTATACATGTTAAGAATATTAAGACCCAGAAGTGAAAGAAAGCAGAAGCTCTGCAAGAAAACTATATCTTCTTTTCCTCCATTCACTTGCTGGTCTCCCACACCCAAATCAGGTGCTCTGAAGTGGCTGTCTGTTCCTGATGTTGTGGTGTCTGCTGAGGATAACTCGACTTCCAGTGTTCTTTTAGTTGTGGCTTTTAGAAGCAGATGGTGAGGCCTCGCTTCTGAGTAGCTCTGTGTGGTTTCAAACTACCAACCTCTCATAGCTAGTAACCAAGTGATAACTTCATAACCCCACCCAAAAAGTTGAATGAAGGGCTGTCCACCAAGATTTCGGCCTGTGGACCAACCCTTTATTCCTTCCTTGAATTTAGTGGCAGCTATCACACCCCAACCTGCATACATGGTTGAACGTGCAGTTAAAGAGTTTTTGGAGGGCCATTTATTATTTTCTGTGATTTGTTCTTTTGGTACTGCTGACTTTGGAATCCCACTGCTTTATCATTTGCTATCCCTTAGCTATGCCAGGGTGGTATAGTGGGCTGATAGTGACAAGGTCGGTTGTTCAAAACTAGCACCTCTCTGGATCTGCTCCAGAAACCATTGATAGCCTTGGAAATTCATATAAGCCATTCTATTGTGGTCTGTATAGTTGCTGTGGGTGGGAATCTACTTGATGGCAGTAAGGTTTGCATTAAGTCAGCTATGTTAATTCAAGAACTACTGGGAAAATCAAGCACCCTAATTAACTCTCTGAAATAGCTACTTAACAAAGCCATTCTTAGCCAGCATGTCGTTGACTCTATTCTTAGTGATCATTCTACTGTCGATACAACAGAACGAAACATGGCCGAGCCCCAACTGGAGTCTATAGTTGCCGCCATTCTGTCAATCCGTTTTGTTGAGGGTCTCCCTCTTTTTCCCTTCTCCTCCACTTGTCCAAACATATTTTCCTTTTCCAGGGACTGCTCACTCCTGATGACAAGTCCAAATTATGTGAGACAAAGATTTGCCATCCATGTTCCTTAGGAGCATTCTGACTATATTTCTTCCAAGACAGATTTGTTTGTTCTTTTGGAAGATGGTTGGTTATTTGGACAGGAGTCTGGCTTATGGAGCCATTAATTGGGGAGCTGGGTTTGCTGACTCACAGAGGTAAAATGGAGTGTCTGTGGATTGAGGCTTAAAGGTCAATGGCATGCGTTTCATGCATTTATTAGCAGTTTCTAAAGTAGCTTTGTGTCAGCAGGGCTGAGGCTTCAGGCCAAAGAGAGCCTCGCCTTTTGGAACTGTGCAGAAGAAACAGTCTTGACTGAACAAATGTATCCTGAGCCGGTCTCACCTGGGACTGTAACCTGTTAACTGCTGTAAGTATTGTCTGTGAGTCCTATGTAGCCATAGCAATGGCTTATTGAACCTAGCAGGAAAGTAGAGTGTAGAGAAAATAGAGTGCTGCAGGAGGCCTATCAGTGGCAGAGAAGCAGTAAGAACTATGATGCAGAGTGGAGGCCTGTCTGAGCTCAGCCTTTTGGCAATCAGCCTTGCGAGTTGGAGGAGGGAAGATGTGGCCCCCAAACCATTTCACTACACTATAACTTGTACCTTATCTTGGCTTGCTGAACCGAGCACTAGGCCCTAAGTGTACATTCTGACTTCTAAGGATACTTTTTGATTATAATGTAAGGTAATTCAGCAGAATCAAGAACAATGGTCTTTTATTTGAGAAGAACAAACCAATTGCTTTTAGAGATCAGGCCAAGATTCCAATTATCACCTTGATGAGCTAGGTAATTTGAAGTCTTGGAAATAGGAAAGGGAAATTAACTGAAATCACAATTGTAGTCCTCAAATTATGCTTGCAGGAGATCATAGTAAAGAAATGGCCTTCACCTCCCTACCACCCCAAATAGTTGATTTCTGTGATTTTGTGTTGATTAGTGGTGTTCACTAGAGGGGGTTGGGAATAACAGCATGCTTGACAAAGAATTCATATGGGATCCTGAAAGACTTCTCACAAACTTCTGCTCCCCTTCCTCCCTTCATGAAATGACATAATCCAGGCTTCATTGTGATTCCCACAAAATGAACATAGTTTTTATATTGAGACCACTATGAAGTGTCTCCCCCCCCGAAATTATATCTTCTTAATCCCCATGTCTCTTATCTGAAAACCAGTTCAGAGACCTTAATTTCAAATCCATGTAGAGACAGAGGTCACCATGGTAGTCAAGTAAAACATTGATATGACTTTTGACCATGATGGTAGCTGTAGTTCTTAAGAAACATCCTATGTGCAAATTATCAGTTTTATAACCTATGAAGAAATCTTGATTTATTTGCATTTAAGTCACAATATATGAAGTATTTATTACACACTTATTAGGCAGCATATTAATGCTTTGCAAATATTGTTTGATTTAGTTCTCAGTATACAAGGGAGCTTCAGAAAATTCATGGACAAAAGGCATTAAAAGATAGAATTTTCCCATCAGCTTTTTTGAAACTTCCTCTTATAACAAGTCAGATATTAAAAACATCCCTTAGAAATGGGTAAACATAAAACAATAAAACTTAGTGAGGTAAAATAATTCACTAAGGGCAGCCCATTGCCAAAGAACTGAGCCAGGAGTCAAAAGAGACTGTTTCCAGAACCTGAACATTTAACTATTGTTTCTCTGAAATGAACTTTTTAATGTCTTCATCCAACAGGAATTTCAGCTGTCTCCAAAAGCAACCACTGCTGGAGAAATGCCAGAGGAGAAGCTGAGTCCCCACCATTTGCAACACTCTGGAGAGAACTCTTGCATAGCAAACTAAAGCAGGGTCATGTCTTTACAATTGATTGTTCTGTTTTGGTGAATGGGTAATGTGCGTTTAAACCTAGAGTTAGAACATGGAATTGGTGGTCACTTTAGATGACTCTGAGAGTTCTTAGGGAGAGAATGAACTGAGAAGGAAAAGGCGACTAACTACTCACAGATATTTTTGTAACATGTTACCCCTGCTCCTAGCCCAGTTAGAAAGCTCTCCTTTTCTTAGCCTGCAGAAGTTCATGATTTCACACCTAGAAAAAAGTGTGTGATCTCCCTGTGGGGAACATTGATGTTTCTGAATTGTCCTGCATGTACCATCATCTTGCTGTCCCCATGTAAGAATATAGCTCCCCTACTAAGGTGAGAAATGTTCTCCATAACCAAGCAGAACAGAACCCAGGATAGCAAAGTTAGGTCAATTATAACAGCAAATGTAGATGTGCCACGATCACCTCCGAAGTCTCATCTCCATTCAAAAACATTTAGGTTTTGACTAATCTGTGTGCTAATATTCTCACCCTTCTCTCCTGATCTAAGAGAGAAAAATACCATTCTTTTATAACTTTGCATCAATTTTTATTCTTTTGAAAAGAAAACACTAAAACATGTACTAGGAGATGGTGTGCACTTCTATTCATTCGTCACTATAGCCAGTCTCTGTATTACACTCTAAGCATAGTAGGAGGACTTAGGATTTTACAGTGGCCACCATGAAGATGAATTCCACTCACTCACCATCAGGTAATCAGACTATCATTTGAGGGATTGGAAAAGGGAGCGGTACAATGTTGCAGGGAAGACAAGGCAGGGGCTCTGAACTCACACGTGGTTGGCCAAAGATAATTTCCTTTAAAGAGCTTATTTCCATGTTCTTTTCCCCAGGGGCTAGAATGCTCACCAGCAAGCATGCAAGTATCTGACTGAGGGGAGTGAACCAGGGAGAACTTCCTAGCATGAGACACATGTCGAGAGGACAATGTGTAAGGCACAGGAGCTACTTGGAGATGTTCTACTCACCCCCTATCACACAGAGTGATAGGGGGCCTGCAGAGCAGGGCTCAGGAGTAAATGTAATTGTTTTGGTACTGACTTGTTTTGGATTTTAATGAAAGCAATTATTGTACAGTTGCATTGTGATATAATTCACATATTTAAAAGAGGATAGATTTTAAGATACTCAGATTCTTTCACTCATCTCCATAATTAATTTTGGAACATTTTCATTACCGCCAAATAAATCCTGTAACTTTCAACCCTGAGCACTAAGACTATATGTTTTGAACATGGAATTTTCATATGTTAAAAAGAGCAAAAAAGCCTGAGTTTCATTAGCCATGTCGCATAATCAGAGAACAAAACCCAAAGTTCCAGAAGCAATGATGACTCTCTCTACTTCTGTGATGGAAATGAAGTATGTGGAGAAAAGGGTTTCAAGAGACCCTACAACAGTATGGTCCGTAAGTGGACCAGGAAATGGTAATAATAACAATGGATAGATACTGACTGCTGTAGGCAATCATTTCTCCCAAGACAAGATATGGTATTCTTCCTGATAACTTTTTGCCCTTCAGAAGTAATCCTATTAGTCTTTGCAACCTGAAATTAGCTACTACATCTTCCTGAAAGGAGTGCCAGAGTCAAAGTAAGCTCTGCTTTCACTCCACTTCTAAAGTGCTTAGACACTTAGACAGTGCATCCATCAGACAGTTGCGACTGCATGCGATCAGATGGCACCTTTGCAGTGAACAGCAGTGGTCCACAAACTCTATAGAACCAGGGTCTCTGATCTGGCTCTTGTTTTTGTTCATATGTTATTGGAACACAGTCTGGTCAGTTTGTTTTCATAATGTCGACACGCCTTTACAGGCCTAGATGGCATAAATGCTAGTTCTCAACTGATGAACTAAAGGTTCACTATTAGAACCTACTGGATGGCTCAGTGAAGGACAAGTCTAAAGATCTACTTTCGTAAAGAATAGAGACAAAAAGACCAAAAAAAGAGGAAAATGCCAAAAAGGAGAAGTTCTGCACTGTATGGGGTTGCCATGTGTCAGAATCGACTTGAGAACAATGTTTGTGTCAATGGCTGATGTAGGGAGCACTGTAGTGTCGTGGGTTACACATTGGACTGCTAACCACAAGGTCAACAGTTTGAATCTACCACCTTTCTCTCTTTCTGAGAGAATGACAAGGCGTTCTGTTCTTGTGAAGAATTATAGTTTCATAAGTTACCAGGGCACATCTACCCTTTCCTATAAGGTCAAGGTGAGCTAGAACTTACTTGATGGCAGTGAGAGTGGCAGCCACTTTACAGAACAAAGTGGAATAGTTTTCAGCAAGAAGCTTGTCAACTCACTATGTAGTCAACATTATTTTAGGACAATGTATACACTGCCCTGCTCTCTGTGACACCAAGGAGAGTGTCCTCTTCCCTTACTGTTCTTTTATAACTCAATGACAAAATATATAATAAATCTACATAATATGAAATTGTTTCATCTAACAGAGAGTATACATTGCTGCAATGATTCACATTGTTGCACAGAGCATGAGATAAAGGTAAATATTTCACTGTTCCCATCATGATCATTTTGGTGTAACACCAGCATGAAAAAGGCTAAATCCAAGTGGGTTTTTATTTAAATCAGCTGGTATAAAAGATGACACATTCACTTTTTTCTCAGTGGGGACACAAGATGGGTCTAATTAATAAAATGTATCATATCAATCTTCAATTATGTCTCAGTGGAGAGGGAGAATTATGCAATCTGGAAGTCTTTAGGCCTTTGAGAATGATGTTTTAATTAAATAAACACATTTTTATTTTTGTATTAGGAAGAAGTCATAAAACAAAGTATCCTGGGGGGGGAGTACTAGGAATTGATTTCAAGGGAAAAGGCTGAAATGTCAAAACCTTTGTTAACAACTTTTCAGCTCTTCTCAGGAAAAGGGATATAATAAAACTTTCCCCTTTTTATCTCATAGGGTCAGTGTGAAAAGCAAACATATTTATGAGAAATTTTAGAAAATGGTAAAAGTCTCTTTTTAAATATACAATGAGGAAGCAAATGGTCACAATCATCTAGTTGGCTGAAGTTCAGATTTGAATATCAGTACCCAAGAAATTAAAAAAAAAAGTCCTTTATGAATGGCTGAATACCAAGCCAAAGTGTAGACAGGTGAAATGTAATTAGGCAGAATGCAGGAGCAAGTTGCTCACCTCACCTCCCAAATCCAGGAGTCAGCATTTCCCCCTGGAAATTACAGTGACCTTAGTGAAGAGGTTAGCCCTGGCAGTTTGGATGTCAAAGCTCCTACTGCTAGAAAACTTTAATTAGACAACATATTGCAACTGTAGCCATTTTAGATGTTCTATTTTCCTAAGCAATCATAGCCCCTCCCAGCCCAGAGGGACCTTCAAGTTTACAGAGTCCAGGTTGCAAACTTGATATTTCCAGGGAGCTGGAACAGACTACATCAGAAGTTATCGCAAGAACAATGACAAAGGACTATAGATTCCCCATCATAGAATCAGGGAAACAGTAAGGAGTGAAGGGTAATAGTGAGAATAAAATACCACCAACCCTTTCTAAAGAACAGAAATTAAAAGTATCAATAGAGGCACAGAAGAAATAAAATTCTCTTTATTTGCAGATGACATATACGGGCAACTCCAAAGATTCAATAAATGATTGAAGGAGTTGGAAATTTTGGCAGTGTATTTGTCTAAAAGACCAACATGCAGGAGTCAGTTAACAGGAAATGTGTGTTAAATTTAGGGACAAGGGAACAACAAGTGATCTAGAATTGATGACAAGGAGTGCATAGGATGCCTGGTAGGGCTTGATCAAGGGCAATGTAACCGAGAGGAATTACCACAACCCAAATAAAGGGCAAACATGATAGTGTGGTAAATGGAAAGTAAAAGGAAATAGAGGAAAGAACCAGAAGGCAAAGGACATTTACAGAGGTCGAAATACAGGCATGCACATATGAAAATATATTTATATATACCTATATGGAAATAGATCTATGTACATAGATTTATATGATAAGTATTTAGGTAGCAGATGGACATTGGGCCTCTACACAAGTACTCCCTCAACACAAGAACTCTTTGGTCTAATAACCTGGCATTCCATGATGCTCACCTTCTTGACATGATTGCTGAATTTAAAATGGGTGCAAATGCAAATGTGGTGAAGAAAGCTGATGGTGCCCAACTATCAAAAGATAGAATCTTGGGTCTTAAACTCTTCAAGATAAATAAATGGCCATCTAGCTAAGAAGCAACAAAATCCACAAGGAACAAGCACATCAGCCTATGTGATCATGAGATGTCAATGAGATCAGCTATAAAAGACCCAGAACAAAAAATCTTATCAATGTAAATGAAGGAGAGTGAGGATTGGAGAGCCAAAGCCCATCTGTAGACAATTGGACATCCCCTACAGAAGGGTCACAAGGAAGGCATGAGCCAGTCAGGGTGCAGAATTACACTGATGAAACATCCAACTTTCCTCCAGTTCTTTAATGCTTCCTTCCACCACCCTACTATCATTACCCCAAATCTACTTTATAAATTCGGCTATATCAGGGCATGTACATTGGTACAGATAAGAGTTCAAAACACAGGGAATCCAGGACAGATGAACCCCTCAGGACTAATAATGAGAGTTTTGATACCAGGAGTATAAAGGGAAGGTGGGGGTAAAGTTGGGGAATCGATCACAATGATCTACAAATAACCCCATCCGAGGGGGTCAGATAACAGAAAAGTATGCAGGGAGACATCGGTCAGTCTGAGACATGAAACAATAACAAAAATTTATCAAGGGTTCATGCAGCAGGGAAGAAAAAAATGAGGAGATGATACCAAGGGCTCAAGTGGAAAGAAAATATTTTGAAAATGATGATGGCGACGAATGTACAAATGTGCTTGACAAAATAGATGTATGTATAGTTTGTGAAAAGAGCTGTATGAGCCTAAATAAAGTGATTAATATATAAGAATGATATAAAAATGCCATTTATCATAGCTATACAAAAGATGAAATATTCAATAATAAATGTTCCCAGACTAACAGAAGATTTAAACAAAGAAAACAAACTACAACACATGTCTTTTTAAGAAACTGAAAGGAACTTACAATGATGAAACAAGTTACTAAGTTCTTGGATAGGTAGACAAAATCCAAGTTCAATGAAATTCTGATTGAAGCCCCATGATAATTTTTCAAATAAATGAAAAAAAAACGAATTACAAACTTCATATGGAAAGGAAAGAAGCCTAGGAAAAATAAACCACTCTTAAAATATAAAACCAGCAGGAGGCCTTTCACTCCTAAATGTTAAAACCTACTATATAATGAGGGTAATTGATTAGTCTGTTACTGGTACAATGATAGATATGAAGATCAGTGGATTAGAATTGAAAAACCAGACAAACCATCCAGTACCTATGGACACCTAATTTTTGATAAGGAGCTAAAACACATTAAATGCACAAGAGGCAGCGTTTTCAACAAATAGTAGTTTAAAAATTGGACCTTTACCTGGATAATAATGAAATAAGACCCATACATCCCACCATGTACAGAAAAAAGTTCAAGATGGATCAAAGGTCTCAATATCAATCACACAATTACTAAGATCACCAAAGGAAAAAATAAACAAGTTTATGGATTCTAAAAAGAAAGTACATCCTGACAAAACATAATATACACACAAAAATACACACAAAATTAAGAAAAAAATTTAAAGAAAAATATACATATGATAGAAGACACAATGGGGTGGGGGGAAGAAGACAAAATAAAAACCAGGACCTACAAAAAACATGACATTAATGCACAGCAAAAGACAGGCAAAAGTCAATCGAGAACCCACACACTGAGATGAATATTCTATAATAATATATCAGAAATTATAGAATATATAGAAAACTACAACATTTTAACATGAAAAAAATAAAAATAATCCAATAAAAAATGGACAAAGGGCACGAGGAGACAATTTACCAAAGACAATTTGCAAGTGGCATAGAATCATGGGAAGAAGTGTTCTTGAGTACAAACAGTAAGAGGTACATATTCCAGCAATAAGATATACCCTCGCATTGATACTATTGGCAAAATTCAATAAAAGAAAATAACAAATGCTGGAGAGAATATGGAGAGAGGGGAACAATTACATTTTTCTGATAGGACTAAAGATTGTACAATCATTATGAAAGTCAGGATGGTGTTTCCTTAAATGCAAATCCAAGTACCATATGATCAGCTATTTCGCTAATGGATACATACCATAAAGAAATTAAGAATACAGTACGAATAAATAGACGTGTACACCTATGTTTATTGCAGAATTTTCCATAGTAACAAAAATATGGAAACAACCTAAATCTCAACTACAGAGGGGAGGGATAAACAAGTACATCTGGTACATTTCATACTATGGAATTTAATGCATCAATAACAAGCAATAACTTTCTTAAACACTGCAAGACATGGACAAAGCTAGACAAGATTATTTTTAGCAAACTCAGTCAACTGTACAAAGCTATATACTTAATGTTACCATCGTTAGAAGGAAAAGCAAAGAAGAAACGTGGTTTATTTACCTGTAGACAAGACTCTGGTGATTATGAAGAGACCAGGGATGGGGAAGGAACATGGAAAGGAAAGAAACTGAGGTGGACAAAACAAAAAAAAAGGGATATATGTATAAAATGTCTTTTAAAAACTAATATAAAACTCTTCCAGATTCCTTATTACTCAAACTTAAACAGTGGTTTGAGCAGATTAAAAAATAAAGAGGAGGAGGTAAAGAAAAATTGAAATGGACTTGGAGTATTTAGGGACAAACAAGTTCATCACAAACAAACAAACAAATGAGAATACAGCCCAGAGAAGATGTGAAATTCCTCTTGTGTAAAGAGTGCCAACCAATTAATATTGAACAAACTACAACCTCTATATGCAACTGGAAATTTTACACATTCTGCAATGTCCACTAAAACCTAACCTTCCTATTTTACTAAGGAGGAAATAAAAGTTGGGAGAGAAATGGTTTCTTGAGGAGTGACAAACCTGTGAGAGGTTAAATCTCTCTATCTCCAAAGTATTTTCTTTTCATTACTGACCTGCCCAGTAGGTGTCTGAGTCCTTCAAATTTTAGTGATTATTGTTTTTGTTAGATGGCTATAATATCAGACCCTGATTTCTATTGACCCAACACTCAACTGCTACCTGCATTGATCACTTGTGGATCAAGAGATGAAATGATTCATAAGGTTTCTGAAAATAAAGCACCAGTCCTTTCTTCCTCATCTGGCTTATCCAGGATGCTCAGCATCCTGAAACTTGCTCAGCTTTATACAGCCTCCATTGACAAGAGGCTGTCCATGAGGTACATTGCCCATAGATTACATCTGAATCTCCCTCTGGCAATGAAGACACACGTTCTACCACAGAACCACTGTTGCCCCAGAATATTATATATATTATTATATTATATATTATACTATATATATTACATATATCACACATATATGGTATAAACTCATGTATAGACTGTTTTTCGGCACATTTTTAATGTAGTTTTGTGGTAAATTAGATGCCTTGGTTGATACTCAGGTCAGCTTATACTTGAGTAGATATGGTATATCCTATCTACTTTTTCCTGGCATTATACAAAATTCAACATCTTAATTATAGTACATGAATGTGTCACTGCTCTCAAATCTTCCTGGAATTAAGATTAATTTTTTTCTCATTTTACTATCAAATAGTTTTATAAGTTAGAAGTTAAAGTGGAGGATGAGGTAAGATGTGAGAATAATGATCTATAATTTATCAAGTATTGTGAGGAGGGGAGGGAGGAGGAAGAAATGGGGAGCTGATATCAGGGGCTCTAGTGGGAAGAGAATGCTTTGAGAATGATGATGCCAGCATACGTGCAAATGTGCTTGACACACTGGATGAATGCATAGATTGGGAAAAGAGATTTAAGAGCCCCCAAATAAAAGTATTTAATAAAAAAAGAAGCTACAGTGTGTGGAAGATACTAAAGGTTTAGAGGTCAGATCACCTGGTTCTTTGCTGCAGTCTGGGCTGTAGGATGCACTGGTCTGTTTTGCTCTAGGCCGTCAGAGCATATAATACGATTACTTGCTTTCCTTATTTCCATGGTTATAAATACTAGCTCTGAACTAACTTGTTTCCCTCCGGGTCTCTCCTTCACGGTTTTTGTCAAACATATCTGAACTCACGTAGCTGCTGAATTCAAGTTTCAAAGACTTGAATAGAAAAAATACACTGTACCAAATGGAACATCAGAGTGTTGGTGAAAGGAGGCAGAGGGAGCATTATGTGCATTGGAAGTGCTATTTAGTTATAAATTATACCCTTAACTGTCTTTCTTTCTCACTGAATGACCTAAGATTTGATACGTAATCTTTTTTTGCTTCAATTTGTTTTGTGATGACAATGTCTTTTATGGGTCTCTCTGAAATACGTGTGGTAAGTCCTAAACCCTACATCCAGATCCCTATCTGGTGGTTCAGTGATTAAAGCACTTGGATGCTAACTTAAATATGGTGGTGTACCATATTTCTCTTGATGCTCTGTGGAAGGGGGATAAGGCAGACTGCTTCCTTAGAGATTTGCAGCCTTGAAGACCCACGGGGGCAGTTCTATTCTGTCTTCTAGCAGTACTATGAGTCAGAAGAAATGGTGAGGTGATGGTACTTTGTTTTGATATACCTGAAGTTATCATTCCATTTTGAAATGTTTCCTTTACTATGGTAGTGAGAAATTTAGGGTAAGTTTTGTCCTACACTAATCACTTTTTGAGATCTAAAAAGAATGGGTCAGGCATAGAAGAAGCAAAAAGAGATTTGGGAAGAGAGGATTTTCCCCGGGCACCGACAAAGAGTCTGCCACTAAACATGGAACCGAATTAAAATGAGAAAATACATGTCTGCTTGTTGAAGACATCTAGGTGGACTTATGTTCTAGTGACACTAGATAAGACAAATGTTTTCACTATCTAGGGATGGAGAATGAATGTGACTCACTAGAGACTCTTTAGGACACAGTAGGTGGATTTCTGAAACTAAATTTTGATGAGAGTAGAAAAGTCTCACCTTTTCCCCTTGCACTGGCTGGTGAATTTGAACTGTGGACCTTGTGGTTAACAATTCAGCTCATAGTTCACTAAGCCATCAGGGCTTGGGTAAGAAGGTGGCTATGCAGAATATGGCACAATATTGGTACATGATAACTCTAGTTGAAACTGAAGATAAAGCATAATTAGAAATGCATATACATTATAAATTATGTCTTCCAGCTCCTACATAGAAGTACAGTAATTAAATTACAGTGTTAATTAAATCACAATGAAGCAAAATGAAGTTTTCTTTTAATTGAATGTGTTTTGATTTTTTTCTAAAATAGCTCAACTGAATTTGCATTAATGCTGCACATTAAAGAATAACAAATGGAAAGCACTTACTGTGCAGCAACTGAGGTACAGACAGCAAGGTTAGTAAGAGGTCAACATTATAGCTTGTTATGCTATGAATACTCTGATTTGTTGTAAGATAAAATGGAGGAGGGAAAATGAAATAAAGATTGCCTAAGTTGATCCTTGCTGATGCTCAGAGAAGGGTACAGGAATTCACTATATCTTTTTTTCTTATGTTTCATTTTTTGCAGTAAAATGTTAAGTAAAAAAAAAACAGTGACTCATGAATGGCAGAGCCAAATCTTCAGCTAGTTCAATACTTAATATGTTTTCATCATTTCTCCCCCTTCCGTAGTGCTCACATCAAGAGGACAAATGAGTAGCACTTAGGCTACATCCAGCCACACTCCTACCCAGGACTCAATACTCCATTGTAGCATTCTAGGCTCCAGGTACCATATTTTTCAGACCAGAAGATGTACTACCCCCCCAAAAAAAGTGGGTGGGAAATGAGGGTGCATCTTATGGTCCAAAGCTGGACCACAGCATACTGGTACTATTTGGTTCAGAATATTTTTTTCTTGTTTTCCTGCTCTAAAACCTGGGTATGGTCAGGTGCTTCTTATGGTCCGAAAAATGCAGTACTTACTGCCAATTGAGGGGAGTAAGTAGATGAGGAGAAATTTCTTCCCTACGAATGCCATATGAAAAGGGGAGCTCATTATTATATTTATGTTCTCCCTTTCCCTCTCCTCGGGTTCAGTAAAGTCCTGGGATGATAAATGTTTCAGATAGTAAATGTTGATATTTTAGAAAATTGAGTCGAAAATGGGAATTATTTTCAGGGAACCTCTAATTTGATATTTTATAAGGCAACAAATCTAGTCACAACTTGAATTTCTAGCCTATTAATAGCAACTCTGCGTATGAAAATTTCCTTTTCATCATCATATTTGAACAGCTTCTCCTTTTATATACCAACCACAGCTCACGTAATTTTGATCTGCATTTTCTACCTGCTTTGCATTTCTACTTGGATGAGGAAGAACAGGTGGAACATAGTACTCCTCTATGGTCACTTCCCACTTTTATTCTTGTCCAGCTAAGTGGCGGACTTGCACACGTTCTATTTCTGGTATCCATAAGGTTCCAGCACATGGGAGAGTAAATCACCTCCTGTTGGCCTCATCAGATTTGTCTCTTTTGTGTGGCACACAGGCTAATGCAAATGGAAATCTAAAATCAAACTCACGCCTATCAAGTCAATCCCAACTCATCGTAACTCTAGGCCAGGGCAGCCCTGCTCTTGTGGGTTTCTGAAACTCGTTGCAGGAGTAGAAAGCTCGGGCTTTCTCCTAGGGAGTGGCGGGTGGTTTCAAACTGCTGACCTTGTAGTAGGCAGCCTTGTGTGTGACCACTACTCCACCAGGTGTGATATGAACATCACATGAAATTCAAACACAATCCAAATTTTTATGGAAACATAACCACATGCAATTCTTTGTGTATTTTCGATAACTGCCTTTTTTGTGTATATTTTCTATCATTGCTTTTTCCCCGGCATCCCTGCCCTGGTGGGAGTAGGAAGCCCAACCTTGCTCCTGGATTTGAACCGTCAACCCTGTGGGACACAGTCCCACACACAACCACTGAGCCATCAGGACTCAGCTTATAAGTGCTCCTGAGCAACCATGGCAGAGGTAAATGTGAGAGAAACCCTAAGAGCCACAATGGAGAACATATTTATTATAGGAACCTTTACAGAAAAAACTTCCTAACCCTTCTTTTAGTTGAATACAGTACAAGAGGGTTTTCTGTGGTGTTGGAAATGTCTTGTAGCCATGTTGTAAAATATCATACATAATGAAGTCATTCATGCTAGACAAGATGGGTGAAGGAGCAGACAATATCCAAAAAGAGGAAGATGGACAAACAATGATGAAACTGGCCAAGAAAATGATGCACTGTTAAATAGAAAGCCGATTTGCTCTATAAAATTTCACCAAATGCAAAATTAAATTATATCTATATATACCCACATATCTCCCAAAATACGCTGCTATGGAGTACTTGAAATATGACTTGTATGACTGAGGGATTGAATTTTACTTGTGATCAACTTTACATTAAAGTAGTCACAAATTGCTAGTGGGCAGTGTGGATCTGGCTCTCTTTATGACAAAATGGCAATTGGGGCCCAGTTTCTTTTTTTTCCCCCCTGACTGTGATACATATATATCAAATGTTAACAGTTACCATCATAATGTTTCCTGTAATACAATTTAGTGATATTGATGACATTAATTCTGTTATACAGCCATCACCACTGGGATCCAATATTTTTCCATCACCCTTAAAGAAACTCAGTATTTTTTAAGGAATTATTTCAATTTTGATCTCTCTCCCATGCAGAAGGGGAGGAGAAAATTAGGGAACTGATGGCTCCAGGGGGACATGGGAGAATGGGAGGTGAAGGAAAGGAAGTGGTGTCGACCAACTCAGGAAAAAGGGAGCACAGGATCCAAAATCAGTGACAAGGTGGGTATGAGAGGCCTTATAGGGATTGATCAAGAGTAATATAACAGAGCAATTACTGAAACCCAAATGAAGGCTGAGCATGACAGTGAGACAAGAGGAAAGTATGAGGAAATAGAGCAAAGAAATAGGCAAGGGGCATTTATAGGGGTCTAAATACAGGTATGTACATAGGTAAATATATATGATGTGGAAATAGATCTACATGCCTATACTTATAGGGTTAGTATTAAGGCAGAAAATATACATCGGGCCTCCACTCAAGTACTTCCTAAATGCAAGAACACTTTGTTCTGTTAAATTGGCATTCCATGATATTCACCTTCCTGACACTATTGCTGAAGACAAATGTGCATAAACAAAAGTGGTGAAGAAAGCTGATGGTGCCTGGCTATCAAAAGATACAGCATCTGGAGTCTTAAAGACTTGAAAATACACAAACAGCTATCTAGCTCAGAAACAACAAAACCCAAAGGGAAGAAGCACGCCAGTCTGTGTGACCATGAGGTGTCAAAGGGATCAGGTATTAGGCTCAAAGAACTAAAAATTATATCATTTTAAATTTGGGGAGTACATATTAGGGACCCAAAGACCACCTGTAGGTAATGGGACTTCCCTTATAGAGGGTCACAGGGAGTAGATGAGCCATCACAGTGCAGTGTAGCAACGATGAAACATCAACTTTCCTCTAGTTCTTAAATGCCTCTTTCCCACCACTACTATGATCCCAATTCTCCCTTACAAATCTGACTAGACCAGAGGGTGTACACTGGTACAGATAGGAACTGGAAACATGGGGAATCCAGAACAGATTATTCCTTCAGGACCAGTGCTGAGAGTGGTGATACTTAGAAGGTGGAGTAAAAAGGGGGAAGCAGTTATAGGAATCTACATATAACCTCCTTCCTGGGATACGGACAACAGGGAAGTAGGTGAAGGCAGACATCAGACAGTATAAGGTATGACAATGATAATTTATAAATTATCAAGGGTTCATCAAGGAAGGAAGCATGGGGAGGGAGTGGGAAATAAGGAGCTAATACCAGAAAATGTTTTAAGAATAATGATGGCAACAAATGTACAAATGTACTTGACATACAATGGATGAATGCATGCATTGTGAGAAGAGTTGTATCAGCCTCCAATAAAATGATTTTTAAAAAGATATTAAAAACATTTCATGAGTAAGATCATACATTATCTGCCCTTTTGGGACTCACTTATTTTCCACAGTCTGTCCAGTTTTGACTTTGAAAGATAATACTATGATATCATTTTCCAGTTCTGACCATAAGCCATCCTATTCTTTGCTCCTGACCTTTAAGTTACTCAATTCAACATATTGTTCCTTGTATTCATTTTCTTTGATCACTCCCACGTTAACACTAGTTATCCTCATCTTCCTTTGTTTCTGAAGTCTCTTTCTGGTCTATTTATTTCAGACTCCCCTCTCCTCTCTTAGAAGTAGGCATTTACTAATGCCTTGGCCACGTCTTCTGTTTATAATTGCTTTCCTGACAATGCCTTTTACTTCTGTGAAGCCAGCTGTCACATCAAAGCAGATGGCCTTCATAGCTGGAACTCTATGTAGTGGTCCCACAAGTCTAACTACTTGCTCTACAGCTCTGTTTAAATAGCTAAGATACAAGTCCAAGATCATCTTTTACTATCCGCTTTCTAGTCCCTAAGTAATCTCTTTCAGACCCCCCCCCCCTTGCTCCACTAAATTTTCAAGAAAAACATCCAATTTTGAGGCCCATATTCTGGGGGTCACCTTTACATTTTCTCTATCCTCAATTGTTCTCAAGGATTTCCCAAGCTTCTTAGGCTCTTCACTCACTCTCTCTACCACCCCCACACCCTCTTTCATCCCTGCTGTTTTAACACCCATTCATTTTATTTTCATCACAATTTTATAAAAATAAAAAGGCAAAATGTTATACAACAACATAGGGATTCTGGAGCTAGACTATTGAGCCAACATTCTTCTTCATATAGTCCTGCTTCTCAGAATGTGAGTTGAATAAGTGTCATGAAAATATACAATCCTGCACACACCTTTCCTGATTTTAAACCATTCAGTATGTCCTTGTTCTGTTCTCACAACTGTCTCATGATCGGTACACAAACTCCCTATGAGGAAATTCAGTGTTCTGGGATTCCCATTCTTCTCAAGGATATGTTATGAACCATACAGCTGAGTGCATTTGCATTTTCCACATGGACTTGCTAGATAGAATATACTGGTATCAAATGGACTACCTCTGTCAGAAGAGATTATGAAGAAATTCAATATCAGTAGCCAATTTGGGACTGACTGTTGAATGGACTATCAATTGTTTATTTTTAAATTTGGATTGAAGTTGTAGAAAACTAAAAAAAGTTGAAGAGAGTTAAAATATGGTCTTACAACTATCTCCCTTCAATTTTGAAAATATCTCGGGAATACATTTGACTCAGTGAACACTAAAGAAACAGCATTTGATGAGCTATGGTATGACATTAAGAACATCATTCATTAAGAAAGATATGGTCATTAAAAATATCAGAAAAATCAAAGTCAGAATGTCAGAAAAGACTCTGAAACTTGCTCTTGAATATAGAATAGCTAAAACAAACTCATAAATGGCAGGGTGAGAAGATCGTGTATTACAATGAAATGTGCAAAGGCCTAGGGTTAGAAAGCCAAAAAAGGAAACAATGCACTCAATACAAATCAACCTGAAAGAACTAGAGGAAAATTTCAAACCACAAGTTGAATCATTGAAAAATTCTATGGGCAGAGTACTGATGGATGAAAAAAAGCATCTAAATTAGACTGAAGGAAAAGAGACTCAATATACTAGAAAGAACTGACTATGTTCACCTATTTTGAGAGGTGGCATGTGAATGGAGGAAGCAAGATATTCTCAAATTCTCCTTGGAATGGTGGGGTCTTCTGTGTGCCCACTTTTTTATACTGTCAGCGCCAAGAAGTGAGCTCCAGACTTCTCTTTCTTTGGAGATCCAAATTTCAACATCTTTCATTGTCAACAAGAACGTCTTGTCTTCTCTGAGCATGATGTCTCTTTCATATTCTTTTCTGGTAGCATTACTATACTTTTACAACTCTGTTGAGACTGAGATTTGAAGATCTTTGGGAATTCCATCATGCCTTGCTTCTAGAAGATGGTCCATAAATGTGTCACTTTGATCCCAAGAAGCTATAAGACAGCTACCTAGCTGGTATTTTTTTGAGAAACATTTTTTGACTTAATATCAGATTTACAGAAAAGTTATAAAGGTACTTCAGAATACTCTTGTGTACCCTTTTGTCTAGTTTCCACTAAACATATCTTAACATCATATATAACTATAACTATAAAATATATAACTGTAGAGCCATCATTTTATTTTCCTTTTATATTCAATCTTCATCTATAGTCAAAGATTGGCTAGACCCCTTGTACTACTTTGGTCCAGAGTAAGAAATTAGTACATTGGTGCAATCCTGCTATCTAACATCAGACTTTATTTAATCAGCTTCACCCCCTCTGTCTATGTTCTATTGAGCACCAATCTAGGGTGCTTTATTGAATTCGGTGGTCTGTTCCGAGGTATAAATGAGCACAATGTATGACTCTGGCATAAAGAACATAACGTAGAGTTTGAGAGTGGGATATGTTACATACTTTTTAAAAATATGTACAATTTTTAAGAAATCAACTAAATTCTTAGTCTTGGTATTTCAATTTGTGAAGGGAATACAGTAAAACTTCATGATTTGTTTGTTTTTCTTACCCTACACCCAGCTCCTCTTTCCAATAACCCTGATTTCCTTTTGAAATCTTTCCTTCACTGAAGAGGGACTGTCATGTGGAGCCCACCCTCCTCATGTAAAGGATTGGATGTGTGAACCAGATGGGAGCAGTTGGGCACTCCTTGCCTGAGGTAGGAATCCTGAGTAGAAAGAAGGGGGGAGGGGGGCAGTAGAAGTTCTTCCACCTGAGCTGTGGCTTCCTGGTTGGGTTTTTCTGGCCCTCAGGATCTTTCCTTCCTAGTTTTCTGAAGACCTTTTTAATGATTTCTTGTTAACGAGATGCAGTTCATGTCTCTTGTTGATGTGGGAAGGTTTCTGACATTTCTTGGGGGGGAAAAAGAAATTCCCCTTTTGGCCATGAATCCAGAATGTTTTTTGTTTGGTTACTCCCAGTGAATCCTAGGAGGATAGGTTGAGTAGCTGCTGTTTTTTGGTTATAGTAAATATCATGAGATAATTAATATCTATGAAAGTCATTATAAACTGAGCTATTTTGAATCTCCTAGTTGATAAAATCTAGTTAGTCCTGCCTTTATTGAATAAATATTTAAATATGTACAATATTTAAACATGCCAGCCATTATGATAAATGCACACCAAATATTTGAACATAATTATCAAGACAATTCAAGGTTAAAAAGTTTGACAGTACCTACTGCTCTACAGCAAGGTAATGGTATGGGTGCCTGAGTACACACATGTATGTGTGTGGGTATATGAGGGGGCACCCCTCACCCCCAAAAAAACAAAATGGAAAAAATTTGTAAAATGCATTTTTCCCACTTGGTGAACGAGAACTGAATCACAAATATGACAAATGTATTAAGTGCAATGGAGGGTACTTTGAAGGTGATAAGATTGTTTTGTTAAATATTAATTAGATACACAGATTTGAGAAAATAGTCTGTTTTTTTTGGGGGGGTCGCTGCATATATTATGGAGAGTCAAGGGTTACTGTTAACAGTGCTTTTCATATTTCCTATAGAAAGTGGCTGACTCTCTCTTGTCTGATCCCAGGTGCTATGCTAGCACCTATCTGGAAACTGGATTATGATGGTGCAGATTATCCCCCCCTTCCCTAGCCTGACCAGCCAGGGACATGGTGGCTGGTTTGGAGTGAGGAAGACAGACACAGTCCCTGGAGTGAAGTAAGTGACATGCTTCTCTCAGCCTGGGGTTCACACTAACGCTACTTGTTATCAAACAGCAATCTATGATATGAGTTGATGCCTCTAAGAGCGCCAGTGAATGGAGGCATTACACTTTTTCATGACTGGGCCTGCTGTTTTGATCAGGCACATTATCTTCAGTCTTCTTCAACATGCAATTTTGATAAGTGACATTTAAGGGTCTTTTCAAAGAAAGAGAGAATCTGATAACAATTCAGCTCTATGATATAAGGCCAGCACAAGTGGAAATGTCTACCTTCAGGAAACAGCTCCCTAACCCTTTTCTCTTAGTTTCATGATTCTTACTAAATGGTTTTTAAAGAGGAAAAAGAAGTGCCATGGAATCAAAACATAAGAAGCTAGGCGAGCGTATTCCACTTGCATGTGTCCTTTTAATCCAGCCCTGTCCACATTGCCTCAGTCTAGATCCAGGACACCATCTTGCAGGTCCCTCCTTTACTCAAGCACCTCTTGCTATGTGGACGGGACGTACCAAGATGCTACCTGAATGTGAAGGGCTGCTGTTCGTGTGGCTTGCTGTTGGTGGAAATGGCTGTTGCCTCGGCTCTGACTCACAGACTTCATGGGTAACAGGATGAAGGGTGCTGAGAGCACAGGTATGTTTGGAACCCCATTGCTGCAGCTCATGGTTGAATGGCTTAGTTTCCTGGAATTTTTGACTCTATGGTCCTCAGCCTTTGACCTGCATTAGCTTTTCTGCTAATCTGTCTTATTACCTTTTCACAACAGTACAGTTTTAGACATCCAGTATTCCTCTGTGTGCCAGTTCCCAGGAGATTGCTGCCCTGGCTGGTGAGGCCCTGGCATATCTGGAGGTGCTGATTGCTGAAGGAGGTGTCTCTGATGGACGGCCAGTGTGCAAAGAGCAGCCTGGAGCTGGAACTATCTTTGAAAAATGGGACTGCTTCCAGAGTGAATTAGACACGCTAATAAATCATCACCACAGTTGTTAAGTCCTGACAGAGGCGCACAATGAGGAGAAGAAATGGTCAGTTTTAAGTACTGGCCCTGTGAAGTCCTTAAGATCAAACTTTTCTTCTGACTTTGACTTTGCTGACACAACTGCCTAAAGCAAAGCAGATCACAGATTCAGATAATCACCCCCTGTGGCTCAAAGGGGTTACCCAAACCAGTGCCCCAGAGAACCTTCTTTAAATCACGAGGTGGACCTAGAGCCAATGTAAGAGTCAACCAAGCTTTGGCTTCTCGGCACCTACAACCCTGTCAGCAGCCACGTGAGCTTGGTACACAGGATTGTGGCTGTTTTCAGTGGGGATTCTGTTCAAGAATGAAGACAGCTGTGGACCCACAGTGTAAAAGACAGTCGCCTACCTACAGAGACTGTGAGGGCACTCCTGCCAAATAAGACAGTGCCTCTGCTAATTACAGCCACAACCCTGGTTTTACCAGAACTGCAGGGCAAATGAAGGAAAAGGGGAGATTTGTGTCATCGATGTGGGACTATTCAGACGGACCTTCTCTATGTACCTGCTGATCAAGGAGTCGCCTGGGAGTGCATGAGTGTGGGAGAAGAGAAGTTAACAGACTGTCTGGCTATGGAGATCTCTGGACTTTAACAAAGTTCATTTCCTGTGGCAGCTAACCCATTTACTTGTGGTATGATGTTGAAAAAGATGGTTCTTTTACCTCTCGGAATCTCTGTTTCTTTAGCAATTAAATCAGGTTAAATTTCTAGCTATGGTGGATTACTGTCTGTCCCTGAAAATATGTGTCCACTTGGCTAGGTCATGATTCTCAGTGGTTTGGCAGGTCCGTGATGGTGTAGTGCTGCATTTGTGTAATGAAACCTGATGATAGGATCTGATGTGATAAAACAATCAGAGGATTGAGGGGGCACATAACATCTTCTGTCACAGCCCTGATGTGATGTAAGGATAGTGTCATTGAGGTGAGATACAGTACCTTTCATCTTGCAAGAGATAAAAGCAAGCAGAATTAAAGGAACCTAAAGGATTTAAAGGATGATCAAAAAAGAACTGAGATTGAAATGCATGCAACTGAATGGAATCCCTGCATTTTGGAGCAACAAGATCCTAGAAGAAATTAATGCCAAGATACAAGATACATTTCTTCCCTAAGAAATGCGGAGTCCCAAACACACTGAAAGGGGTCCAGGGCCTTTCCCCATAGATGCCATACAGAGAAAGCGTAATCCTAGGACTGGCACACCAAATTTGGTTTTTGCTCTGATAGTGTCGTGTGCTATATATTTGGAGATCCACATGGCAAGTTCTACTTGGTCTGATTGGGCTCCAATGAAACTGAGACAGAATAAGGGTGCTGGTGAAAGTTATCATTTGGGGTGTTTCTATGAAATCAGCACTAGATCACGAAGACATCATTATCATGGAATTGAGATGATAAGTGTTGGAATGTGAAACACTGCTCAGTATCAGGGGGCTTCAAAACATTTGTGAAAAGTGGAATTAAAAAAATACTGACAACTCCCCACCATCTTTTGAAGCCTCTTCATAGGCCACAGCCCTTTTTCTTAGTACAGTTAACACTCGAGCACTGTGGGGGTTGAGTACCAACTTTGGGGGCAGTCAAAAATCTGAGAATAATTTACAGTTTAATCTTGAACAGCAGTGTTGAACTGTGGGGGTCCACTTGTACATAGATTGTTTCCTTGCTGCTATTGCAGTGAGTTTAAGCATAGGGAGTATTCACCTAAAATATCGTGTGGTACTTATCATCTCCACTTGGGCAGCTATCTCTTCAGTAACCACTCACAGGAAGATGATTACTGTCACAGGGCATTTTTACTTGCAATATGAAAGAACCCTCAGCAGTGCCACACAGAACACATTGGATTGCTAACTCCAAGGTGAGCTCTCTAAAGAAGCCACTCTGTGGGAGAAATATGGGGCGTTCTGCTCTAGCAAAGATTTACTAGCCTCAGAAATTCGTTAAAAGATTGCTATGGGGCAGAATTGACCCAATGGCAATGTGTGTTTGCATCAATTCTCTTGTTAGGGGTCATGAAGTTATTTATGATTCATAAAAATTCTATGCACAATAGAATAAAGCACTGCTTGGTTGTGCAGTTCTTCCAATTGATATGTTAGAGTCCATTGTGTCAACCCATCATCTTTTTTTAACTGACAGTCTTACCAAGCATGATTTCACTTTCAGAGATCAGGCTCTCTTTATATCATGTTCTGGACATCCTTGTTTCCAAGAAGCACTTTGGTTGTACTTCTTCCAAGACAGATGTGTTCTCTCTTTCGGTCATTTGTGGTATTTTTAATCTTCTTCACCAACACCATTCAAATGCATGGATTCCCTAAAACTCAACCAAATCCATTGCCATTAAGTGGATTCTGACTCAAGTGACCCTACAGAGATTCTTCTCCAGTCTTATTTATTCATTAACTAGCTTTCATATGCAAATGAGATAACTGAAAAAGCCCCTGGCTTACAATCAAGTGCATCTTAGTTATCTTTAAAGATGTCTTGTGCAATAGACTGGCCAAAAGTAGTATGTCCTTTGATGATTTCACTACTGCTTCCACTATTGTTGATCTCACAGATCCAAATAAAATGACATCCTTGACAACATCAGTCTTTTCTCCATTTATCTTGGGTGTCTATCAGTTCAGTTGTGAGCATTGCTGTTTTCCTTATTTTGAGTTATATGCTATACTGAAGACCGCATGCTTTAGTATAGACCATAAGTGCTTCAAGTCCTCTTTGATTTTAGCAAGCAAGGCTGTGACATCTGCATATAAAAGGTAACTGTATGTTAACAAAGTATCCCCACCCAGTCAAGTCCAAGCCCACAAGTTCAATGTTAGCCCATATGTCCAATAACAATCTCTAAAGTCCTCTTTAGATTCACAAAACACATGCAATGGCATTGAATGCAGAATGATGATAGGCCACTGGGTAAAACGTCTTTGGAGCCAGTGGTCCTGTAAGCATCTGAACACTAGCAGGGGTCTCATGGCTACTCCAGGCCCCAGGACTGCATCATGGTAGGTCCATGTGATTCCTCTTCAACCTTGTCAGGAGAAAGTCTCCAAGGGAGCCAGGAGAGAGAGAGAGAGAGAGAGAGAGAGAGAGAGAGAGAGAGAGAGAGAGATCGATCTTCTACTGCCAAGGAGGAAAATCATAGATTTATCAGAATTCTCAAGAGAAAGCCATGTTCACTCAGAAGCCTCATTGACTATGATCCAATTGACAGACTAGACTCCATTCCTTCACTCTTTAGCCTCTCAAGTCCCAAAATGACTCCAGATTATGTGACATCCACAATGAGTCTTTCTCTAATCCTTATTGCCATCTAGTCAATGCTGACCCACAGTGACCCACTGTGGGTTTCTCACGATAGCTATCTAAGGAAGTACAAAAGCCCAGTCTCTCTCCACTTTCAACCTAAAATCTCCTTATTCTTCATTTATTCTAATTATTTCTCATCATAATCATTGTATACATATGGAGAAAAGACACAACCCTGATACACATTGTTTCTGACTTTAGAGTGTCCAGCAACCTCTGGATCTTTTGAACAACTGCCTCTGGCTCTGTAGACTTCAGTAGTAATGGGGAAAAAAATCTATGTAAAAGTATGCCCTTGCAGCTGAAATCTGTGATGTTCAAGTGTCAACTCTAATTCATGAAAGTCAACGACTCCTTTTCTAAATTGTTTTTCACCTACTTAGAAAAAAAATGAAAGAAATTTGAGTTTCACAGCATACATGAGCCTCAGCCCAGATTGACTTTGCTTGAATAGACATTTGTGAAATAGGTCCATGGATTCTGGTTATGAATTCATGGAGTCTAGTGCCAACACTAACAACATGACAATATACTTGTTGCCCTACCCTCCCTCCACCCCACCCAGCTGTATTATAAACTTCTTTTAGTATAGGTGCTGCTGAAGCAAACACTACTATAAACTTCCTGATAAGACATGCGTGTATGAAGAACATGTAGGGAGAATTCCAAGACAACATCAGGGCAGCTGTAGGTTCTGGGAATAATATGGAAATACCCAGGTTCCTAGCAGCGACTAACCAAGGCCAGGAACATCTATCAGGGTATTGATAGTCCTCTCCTCTTCTCTCCAGCCATTCCAGTGCATGGTTCATCAATGTTTCAGGAAATCAATGAAGAATTCCACACACCAATGTCAAGTTCATTTCCCTCAGTAAGCACATCACAAGGAAAAAAGAGAGGACTTAACAGAAAATCCCCATTGGCTTCTTATTTTTTACCCACCTTCCTTAGTATTTCTCTTCCACCTTCCACTGAGCCCTTTCCAAGCACCACCATTCACAGAGGTGAGTCTGGCTCATTTTTATTCTAGATGCCCTGCTCCAGTTGTCCATGGCTGGTTTCTACCTGGAATGCCAGAGCAGCTCTCTCCATTCGGCATCTGCTCCCTTTGCTTTAAAGATTTTTATAAATTCTACTGTGCAGACGAAAAGGTAGACTCCTGGGTAAAATATTTTTTCTTTCCTGGCTTCAGTCACATGCCCTTTCATCAGCCCCTTTCCTTCCTTTTGTTCACTGAATGTCTGTTTTTTGTAACCTCCACTCTTTCCTCTTGAGATGGCGTCCATGGCACCTCAGCTTTCTCTCTTGCAGAATCTATGAGTCAAAAGCCCCGTGCTTTGTATAGACTCGGGTATTTGGCATGTGCTGACTTTGCTGTCCTCACTAATCTCCCAGACAGTTGAGCTTTTCTATCTTCCTTTGCCTAATAAAGATATTGACTTAGTATCAGACACATTTCTTTGAGGTTCTCTAGTCCAGCAAACCATGGTTGTATCTCTAGGTCTAGCCATCTTTTCACTTCCTTAAGGGTAAACTTACTGCCTGGTTCTGACTTTTCGTACTTGTTCAGCTCCCGTTCAGTGAGAATTCAGTGAGACATAACTGTAAGATCACTAAAATTGAGAATTAACTTTATGGTCATGGTCTTGGTTTATGGCAGTTGGTATTAGGAACTATGTTGACTATTGGGGATAAAACAGGACAGAAAGTTACTGTGTCTTCCTGGCATTTTTGGCTAAGCAGGGAAAACAGTCCAGGCATGATTAAAGACTTCAGGTTAACCACCCCAACCACAACAAAAGTGAAGAAAGTGCAATACAAATGAAAGCAAATGGTATCAAGGAGAATCCACTCATTACCATTCAGTCAAGTGGACTTATACTGATGTGACAGGACAGGGTAAAACTGCTCCTTAGTGTTTCAGAGGGAGTACATCTTTACCAGAGCTGATAGCCACCTCCTCTCATGAACTATATAGCTAGCATTTAACAGGATGACACTTAACCCATTGGGCCATCTGGTCTCCTTCGTGAAGAATAGCCATGGTGGTGATGAGAGTTTAGGAACTGAGGTGGCTCAGAGGTCTGAGGAGGTCCTGTTTAAGCTCAGAGAATGTGGAGAAGGGACTGAGGATGTCTTTGATGGAAGAGGCAGTGAAATGTGGCTGCAAGAATTCACATCCATCTGCAGTCTAGTGTGGTTCTCTCAGGAAATCTAAAATCATTTCTGAATCGGGCCATATGTTCCTTTAAGAGCTGGGCTTGACTGTGGCTCTCTCTAGACTACTTCCTTCTGCATCAAGTTTTGACCACTTGCCTCCTGCCTGAAATTGTATCTATTATTTTAATACAGTTGCTTTCCTTACGATTATAAGTTAGATGTCCTATGTGAATATCAGCTGAGGGGGCTGGGGGATGCTGGAGAAAGGGACACTCATTCTGGCTTTACTAAACACCCATTAATCCACAGTGTGTGTGTGTGTGTGTGTGTGTGTGTGTGTGTGGTGTGTGTACCTTCTGTGCCTATGCTTTGGAGACTCTCTGCATTTTTGCTGCACCTCAAGTCATTATTAAGCGCTTTCAAGTGTAAAACTAAGCTTCCCCCAATCCTTGACCCCTAATACCTCAAAGCCCTGGAGAACAAGCCTCTGCTGATGAAATGATGTCCTCTGTGTCTCTTCACAGTTGGGTGTGCTGGTCTCTCCCAGCATTTCCAATTAGTTTTCTGCTGGGTACTTTAACATTCCTCGTCCATACTGCATTCTGTTTCTTTATCTTGGTTGCTGTGCTAAACTCTAGAGCAAGCTGTTATGTAGCCTGGAGATACTGCCTTTTTGGCAGAAGCTAAAAAGATTGTTGCATTTACGCAGTTTGATTTTGGAGAATAAGGGTAAAGCAAAAAACAGCAGTTGTTTTTGTTTCTAAGCTATTCCAGCGTGCGAATGTTTTCCCACAGACTTTTGTTTTCATGCTATGTGCCCGCACTGTTCAATATCTACACTGTAACTGATGCCTCTAAAATTTCATTTTGAAATTTTCAGGGGCTGTGGCATCCAATGAGAAAAAAGATCTTCTTTCTCAAAGAAGAGGTCTCTAACACCTTCTATTTGTACATTAAATAACATGATAACCGTGGGGGAACACTGACTTTCAAAAATAAACTGATCTGCTACATGAGTTTTCTCCTTCAGAAACTGTCAGCTCTTGAGAAAGTCAGGAACATGTGCTATGTTTGATCCACATTAAATCCTAGGCACAGCACATTAAATCCTGCTTTGCTAGGTCTTGGGATAACAGTTTGCCATATGCCTTGCCAACCCAGGGAACTGTCAGTGGTCTACCATTTTTCTTGACAATATTGCATCTGCACAAACCCACCACTTCTAGCCTGGAGAACAGTGGTTCTTCACCTTCTTAATGCTGCAACCCATTAAAACCATTCCTCATGTGGAAGCGACCGCCCCAACCACAAAATTATTTTGTTACTTCATCATTGTAATTTTGCTACTATTATGAATCAGGTGACCCCTGTGAAAGATCCCTGTGAAAGGGTTTGTGACTCATAGGTTGAGAATCGCTGCAATAGTGGAAAATGTGTCTGCTCCAAATGCATGTGCAGTGTGCTTGTGCTGAGTCTTCCCATTGATTCCTCGAAAACAAGGATGGGCGATGGACTACTTTCAAGCAGACATTGAAAATCCCAGGAACACACTCTCATCCTGACCCACAGTGGCTCACCTTGTGCCATACAGTGAATTATTCAATAGGGCTATTCTAGATAATTTTGATTATCTGAGAATAAAATCACCTATCTCAGAGGCAGAAGAAGGGATTCTCATTACCAGCAAAAGAGAACAGGCAGGAAGGGAGTGTGTCCTCCCGACCTTGAGAATTGTGTGCAGTGCACCTCTTTGATCC